>VUQH01060124.1:0-13901 GCA_015106775.1 Etroplus canarensis | reverse complement strand
CCCTGAGCTGAAAGCCCTCTTCTTCCGGTTCAGTAGGACTTTAAGCTCAGGGGTCACCCAGGGGTGGTTGTTAGAAAAGCACCGTACCCATCACAACCATTTAAGATTTAATCACAAAACACATGTGTAACTGAGCTAAAAAACAAACTGGTTAATATGAAAATGAGGTTGATCTGACCCATGCTATGCAATTTACTCAGTTTGTCTGGGTTGGAGCACATTTATCTTCAAAGCTGACATTCGTTTTGATGTTTACTCCTTGTGAGAAGGACTAAATATAAACAAATACCAATAAGTTAACATGCAGACTCTGTGGGCAAGTTAGTAAGAGTTTTAGCAACAGATGCTTTCTGGTTTCCTTTTGCAGTTCCAAGCTGAAATAACTGAGCATGTTTGAGCAGCCTTTGGTTGCATACGGGCATACTTTGGAAAATAAAGGTGGGATTGCAATTTGCTGAAATTTAATGTTGAAAGCAACTAAAGAGAATTTGGATTTTTTTAAAATAGATTTTTAAAATGTACTTGCATTCATAAGCAATGACTGGTATACAAAGTAGGAGGCCCTGACCTGGATATTCATTATCTGCCATCTGGATGTCCTGGCTATACCGGAAACTCTGAAAAATGTGTTGTTTCCAGATTGAAAAAACACCAACGGTGTATTGTAATTAGGCTTTTGGGAAAAAGCGTAGATTAAATTATAAGGAATTTGGTGCAAGGACTACTTTTGGCACCTTTTCCTGAGTACTTGTAGGTTGGGCCACATTTAACTTAAAACTAGACCTTCATCTTGATGCCAGGCTGACACATTCAGAAATGAGAAATTACCTCTGAACAGACAAACTTCTCAAGTCAAACATTCTCTTTCAATATTTATTTTATGACCTTCTGTAGTACATCAGAAAAAACACACTGTAAAAATACTGTTTTGTAGTATTACAACCATCATTTCTGTTATCTGCGTGATAAGGGTATCTTGAAATATCACAGAAGATTTAAACATTATGCATGCATATTTCTGTCATAATATTACACTGTCGGAACAGATCAGATTTTTTAAAACCGAGAAACAATGAAAGAACCAGCACAAACTCTGAAGCAACACCCGTCTTTACCTCATGAAGTCATAAAATGTTATACCTAACACTGACTTGTTTAAAAGTTCAGCTGAACTAAAAACTAAAACTGCACCACTGATGACTGCAGTGTGGGTGCATCGAGTTGTTAATAGGCCCATGCTTTTTAATGTGTGGGGAATAGCCTGTGTAACTCTTGCCTCTTTTTCCCTACAGGGTTCACTGCCTTGTACTCAGGCCTAACTCCTACGATGATACGCACCTTCCCTGCCAACGGAGCCCTCTTCCTGGCTTATGAGTTTAGTCGCAAGTTTATGATGGATGCAGTTGGTGCCTGATCTGACCTTTCAACTTGAAGCAAGTATTCTGCTGAAACACTGGCTCTAATATTTTTTAAATTACTTCAGAGAGACTGATTTTATTGTGTCTTCATATTGTGGGCTTTGGTATGGCTTCATTTTAAATATCTCTGTGACAACAGGAATGCTGTGTCTGTATTGTGCAGTCACAGTCATTTAAAATAAAGTCTTGGCAAGTCTTCAAGTATCAGTACTTTTAAATATGTCGCACTTCTGCCACCCCCACTGTTCTTGTAGCAGGAGTGCAAAAACATCAGGCCTGCATGGGTTTCAGTTGTTCACATGTAACAAGGAGTAGAAGCCTCAAGACACTCCATGGAAGACCTGCATAGTTACCACTCACTTTTTCTGGGGATCATTATGCTTGCCGCTGTTTTTTTGCACTAATCACTACATTTCAACTAAGGATATTTGCTTAATAAAAAAAAAAACTTTACCTTTGCAAACTCTGGTGTCAGTCTCCACTTTCTGTTGTGGCCCACTTGTTGATGTGTGACACTGTGACCACGTCACTGAATGATTAAAGATGTGAGCAGTCAAAAATGGTTTGTCAGTTAAGTCATAGTGAAAACAAAGGAAAGATGGACACCCAATTCCACCTGACCCTCTTTAAGCAGTTCAGCTCTCTCTTCTCAACTAAACTGCAACGGCTTAACCTTTCTTTAACCAAATTTCACTATTCCATTTCTATTCCTTTTAGATTGTTTTTTTGCATTTTCTTTACATTTATTTCTTTATTTTTCTTTATCTAAAGCCAATTTTGACCACTAGAAAAACTTGTATTTATTTTTTGAGAACTTAAGCCATATTCTTAAGTTTAGCATTCTTTTTTTAAATACCAAAATGTGTATAAATCTTTGTAATCTGAGTAATAAATGTATGCATTTGAACTTTAATATGTTTTCCTTAATATTTAGTAGAAGGATTTGGTATAAAAAATTAGAGCAACTGGATTATAGGTTAATTAACTAAGTCCTGTCTGAGGCTTCAAAACTTAAAGGGAAATAAGCCAGTACAAGCAAGGCTTTAGAAACCAGCCTTTATTAAGTCAGTGAAAAATAGATTACAGTTATATTTCTCTTATTATTGTACAATAGTGCGACGGAACTGGGAAGCTATTTCATATTGGTGCAGAAAAGATAAGAATCAGGAATCAATAAATAAATATACTGTGTTTATACACGTAAGATTTAATGTTATATACTCCATGCAATAAATTTTATTCTACCTCACTTGTCCTTAATTTTGTAAAAACCGGAGAATCTGTGGGGAAAATGTGTGGAAACATATTTATAAAAGTAGACATGGGCATGACAACACTATCTTCTTCCACTCATGTTTCGTGACTTATTTATTCATAAGCTGCACTCAGATGACAGACTGTTGGACTTGAATGTAAGAAAGCACAAGAGCTGGAGTGACTTATACTCGACTCCATGGTTCATGTTACATCTTGGCAACCTATAGGTGAGTTACACATCAAGTGTGTCTCAGATTTGTGCAACAGGTGTTGAGGGAAGTCGACAGACCACACCCCACCGTGAGAGCAGATGGATAAACAAGTGCAGCACTGCTCCAACTTGCTCCATCACTCAGACAACCAATGATCTCTACAACATCCAGCACGGCAGAAATGGTCACACAAGAAAAACTGCAGGACAATATTGAAGGTAAATACTTTTTATGAACTTCTGAAATTGCAGGTAAAATGTTTGTTCTTTAAAAACATGCCTGAAAGAGACACTAAATGAGCTGCTGATCAGGGTTGCTTGGGAAGTTAGGACATTTTGTAAAGATAAATGCATTTGGCTCTTCTTAACTCAGTAGTGACTACTTACTGGTATCTTAAATGTCATCTTGCCCATTTTTTACAAATTAATTTGAAACAACATTTGATATAAATTAATATGCCTTAAGCACACAGTTTTTAACAAGTTTTGATTCATTAACATCATTCATTTTTAGTGCTCTACATTTATTTATTTTAAGATTAATTTATGGGCATTTTTGCCTTTACTGGGCAGGACAGTAGAGAATAGAGAAAAAGGTGGGGAGAGAGTATATGGGGATTAACAAGGAGACAATGATCTGGGGCACACTCAAACCAAGACCTCTGCAGAAGAAACTCTAATCTTCAGTATATGGGTCGCCTGCTCAAACAAGTGAACTACAGCAGCACCCTGGTCTGCATATTGCATATTGCACACTGACTATACACTGACTAAAAAATGCACCTGAAGACATAATGGTTTTCCCCTCAAACACCCTCTGTGTGACAGAGGAAGTAACATCACAGCATTTTAAGGATGATACCTTAATAGCTGAGTGAGTTTACACAACACCTTGTGACTCAGGTGGATCTGAAGCTGCGTGCCTTCCCTTGGAGATTATTTACATCATTAGATACAAATGATAGGGATGGATCCATTACATCTCTTGGCTCTACTGTCTTGTGTCACCTTTAATAAAAGGTGCAGTCCCGCTGGAACATATTAGTGTTTAATTATGTCAACAAAGTGACTACAAGAACTTAAAGCTTGAGTTTAAATGGGGAATGAAGGTGCCATGGGGGGAAAATGCAAAATGCTGCACAGCTCCACTTTAAAAGCTTGTAAAGTGTTTCCACTCTCTCTACAGATAAAAACTCAGGAAGGCTGGGATGTTTTGGTTGGCTGTTGGTTTTCATAGCCATCATCTTTGTAGCAGTAACCTTCCCACTCACAATATTTTGTTGTGTTAAGGTATAGTATATTCTCGTTGCAGTACACTGCTGACAATTTGATCCCCATTTTTTTTAAAACTTTGATTGCATTTTGTTTAACTGATGTCTCTATTCATACTTCTTTTTTAATTGTTTTTGGATGGTTGGTTGTCTCTAACATTCAGATAGTGAAGGAGTATGAGCGAGCTGTCATTTTTAGACTGGGCAGGATCACCGACAGAAAAGCTAAAGGACCAGGTTTGTGGTTAAATATATTACAAAGAGGAAAAAAGAATGCTTTGAAAATTGACTCCACACACTGTGACCTAAATTGGCATTTATTTCTTTTCAGGACTTTTCCTAATATTGCCCTGCACTGATAACTTTGTGAAAGTTGATCTGAGAACTGTGTCCTTTGATATCCCTCCTCAAGAGGTATGCTTAGACTTCATTTTATTATGTAAAACACAGGGTCATTTGTCTGTCTCTGTTATCTTGTATCTTGTTTATCACATGCTGTCTGTCACTAGGAAAACTAATATTCAAGACAGATGAAAAAAAGCACTATCATGCCTGGTTTTTGTTTTTTTTTTTTGTTTTTTAAAAAATACATGCTTTTTTCTGTAGATCTTGACCAAAGACTCTGTGACTGTGTCTGTGGATGGTGTGGTGTACTTCCGCATATACTGCCCCATCTCATCGGTGGCCAATGTGTCCAGTGCGCACTCATCTACTAGGCTGCTTGCTCAAACCACTCTGAGGAATGTTCTTGGCACCAAAAACCTTTCAGAACTTCTATCTGACAGAGAGGGGATTTCTCTCAGTATGCAGGTGAGAAAGTGCAGTTAGATCTATTTTCAAGGGAATTCTTAGACATAAAATTTCAGATTCCTTAGTTAAACATATATTTAATTTGTAAAGGGAAAGAAACCCATTATTATTTGTACTTTTATAACTACTTTCTTCCCAGTCTTTGAAAACAGTCATTGTACCTTTACATATTCAAAACATCATTTGTAACAAAAATCTAAAATATGTGCTAAAAACAAACAAAAAATAAGGCAAACTTTTATTGTTTCTCCAAATCTGAATATGCAATGTGAATGAGCCCTACTGATGTACACTATATGAACACAAATCATGGGTCATACCCCTTAATCATTGAATTCAGGTGTTGTTGCCACTGGTGTATAAAATCAAGCACCTTAAGCATGTGGTCTGCCTTTACAAACATTTGTGAAAGAATGGGTTGTTCTAAAGAGCTCACTGAATTTAAGCATGGTACTGTTATAGGGTGCCACCTTTGCAACAAGTCAGTTCATGAAATTTCATCCCTCCTCGATATTCCAGCACTAAGTGGTATTATTGCAAAGGGAAAGTGTTTAGGAACCACAGCAACTCAGCCATGAAGTGACAGAACACGTAAAGTTAAAGAGCAGGGGGTCACAGAGGGTGCATGCGAATGCTCTGCTGACTCAGAGATCCATACCTACTCTTCTCTTAACATCAGCACAAAAACTTTGCACCAGGAGCTTAATGTCATGGATTTGCAATGCAAATACATGGATTTGGATGCAGACTTTACATCACCAAGCACAATGCCAAGCATTAAATGGAGTGATGTAAAGCACACCTCTACTGGAGCCCAGAGCAGTGGAAATGTGTTCTGTCAAGTGTTCTATCTGGCAGTCTGATGGTTGTCTAGGTTTGGGGAATGCCAGGAGACTGTCATCCATGTGATGACACAGTGCCATCTGTAAAGTTTGATGGAGGAGGTATAATGCTATGGGGTTGTTTTTCTGGGGTTCCCTGGGCCCCTTAGTTCAATTGAAGATAAGTCTTAATGTTTCAGCTTACCAAGGCATTTGTAGTTTTGGATAGGCCCTTTTCTGTTCCTGCATGAGTGTGCCCAAATGCACAAATTAAGGTCCATGAAGGCATGGTTGGATGACTTTGGTGTGGAACTTGACTGGCCTGTACAGAGCCCTGACCTGAACCCCATCAAACACCTTTGGAATGAACCACAACATAAATTGCGAGCCAGGTCCTCTCATCCACCATGAATGTCTGACCTCACAGATCGTCTTATGGATGAATGGGCAAAAATTCCCACAGATACACTCCAAAATTTTAGAGGAATTCTTCTGAGAAAAGTGGAAACTGTTATAGCTATATACAGGAGACTGACTCTATATTAGTGCCTATAGATTTAGAATGGGATGTCATAAAAGCTTCTGTGGGTATAATGTGAAGTTGGGCTAATAGTTTTGTCTATATAGTGTTATTTTACAGCAATGTAGAATATTTTCAGCAATGCAAAACATTTTCAGAAATGCTACATTTTTACTGCATTGTTTAAGGTTAAGAGCTGCCAATAATGAAAAGCTCCAGAAAATTAAAGATTTGGGAAATAACTCTAAGACACTGTTTACTAAAATATACCTGTGATTGGCGTGTTTGTTATTCAATATTACCCTGCAGGAAGCCCTGGATGAAGCCACTGATCCATGGGGTATCAAAGTGGAGCGCGTAGAGATCAAGGATGTGAAGTTGCCTCATCAACTGCAGCGAGCCATGGCGGCAGAGGCTGAGGCCAGCCGGGAGGCCAGGGCCAAGGTAATGAGAGCAATGGAACATTTCATTTAATTTCCTTTTCATGTATTCTGACCCAGAAAAAGAAATAATGCAGCGGGAATATCTGTAGAACATGATGACTCTTTGACTATATTTCAGATCATTGCTGCTGAGGGAGAGATGAAGGCTTCCAGGGCCCTGAAAGAAGCCTCTCTGGTGATGGCTGATTCACCCTCTGCTCTTCAGCTAAGATACCTTCAGACTCTCAACACCATTGCAGCTGAGAAGAACTCCACCATTGTTTTCCCTCTGCCCATAGATATGTTGCAAAGTTTCATGCAGTGTAAGGCATGAATTTCATGTCAACAAAGTTCCATATAATTTAAACCAAGTCAAAGATCCCCTGATATTTGCTATATTATCATTACTATGTTTAGAAAGTGCTAGTGGCAGCTCTACTAGATATGGTCTAACAGACCAAATGTGGTTACTGCTGACTGTGCTCTACACTGTGCTAGTACTTCTTAAACTAAAAAAAAGTGTAAATCAAAAAGATGTATTTAAATGCACATTCATATCAAATCTTGCATCTGTACACTTCTGAGTACTTATTGTGATTTAATACTGAAATACAAAGTGCAACATATATAGTATAGTCATTATTTCTCATCATTGATCACAATATGTTAACCAGCTAAGCTACAGTTGCAGTTTTGGAGAAATAAATAAATTAATTAATTAAATGCACAAGAAATGTAAGACAAAAATAATGCACAAAAACCTTATAAAGGCATGCTTTCATATAAACTTATCCAGAGCATGAATTTCTAACTTACTGAATGCAATCATTGGGACACAAATTATGTAAACAACAGAAGCAACAACATCCATGTGATGCACCAACCTTTGCTGACATTGGATGTAAACTGTAAACAAAAGCACTTATTCTAGTGTCGGACAAACATTCAGTAAATGAGTACAAGGTCATGTCCACAGGACACAGAGGCAATCAGTGCAATCAGAGTACCTGATGGAGAGAGCTGTCATGTCCACTTCCTTTTCATCAACATCGACCACTGATGAAGCTAAACATAATCAACTTGTTGTCAAAACTGTAAATTTAACTCACCTACAACCAAATCCCTGTTGGAGCAGATTTCCACGCGTCTGAGGGAATGGATAAAAGACACACTGCTTTATTACAATAATATAATACAACTCAAATTCCAAAAAAGTTGTGTGCTACGGAAAACAAAGAAAATCACAATGCAATGATTTCGACACCTCATAAACCAATATTTTATTCACAAAAGAACAAACAAAATGTATCGAATCTTGAAAGTGAGACACTTTACTATTTCACGAAAAATACTTGCTCATCTTAAATTTGATAGCAGCAACAAACGCACAACAAAAGGCTGGAAAAGTAAGTGGTACTAAAAAAGAAACAGCTGGAGGAACGTGTTGCAACTAATTAAGTTAATTGGCAACAGGCTAGTAATGTGATTGAGTATAAAAAGAGCACCTTAGAGAGGCAGATACTCAGAAATTTACGGGAAACTGCATCTACAAATTGTGGAGCAATTTCAGAATAGTTTCATACATAAACATAAAATTGCCAAGACTTTGAATAACATCTACAGTACATAATATCATCAAAAGAATCTGAGAACCTGGAGACATCTCTGTGCTCAAGTGATGTGCATTAGAAACAGACATGAATCTGTCATTGAAATCACTGTCTGGGCTCAGGAACAATTCCAGAAATTACTGACTGTGAACACAGTCGCCATCCACAAATCTAAGTTAAAGTTCTATATTGCAAAGAAAAAGCCATATGTGAACATGATCCAGAAACACTGTTGTCTTCGCTGGGCCAAAGCTCTTTTAAAATGACCTGAGGCAAATTGGAAAACTGTTCCACAGTCAGACGAATCGTAATTTGAAAGTCTTTTTGGAAATCACGCACCCTGTGTCCTCCGCGGCTAAAGAGGAGAGGGACCATCCAGCTTGTTATCAACACCTTGTTCAAAAGCTCTGCATCTTTGATGATATGGGGGTGCATTAGTACCTCTGGTACCGTCAACCTGCACATCTGGAAAGGTATATACAGATTTTAGAGCAACATATGCTCCCCCTCCAGACCATGTCTTTTTCAGGGAAGGTCTTGCATATTTCAGCAAGACAACGCTAAACTGCATTTTGGAGCTATTACAACATAGAAGAAGGATCTGGGTGCTGGACTGGCTTGGCTGCAGTCCAGACCTTCACCGACTGAAATTATTTGAATCATGAAAGGCAAAATACAACAATGAAGACCGAGAACGGTTCAGCAACTGGAATCCTATATAACTATAGGGCAACATTCGTCTCTGAAAGGTCCACCAGCTGGTCTCCTCAGTTCCCAGACATTTACAGACTGTTGTTAAAAGAAGAGGGGATGCTACACAGAGGTAAACACAGCCCTGTCTCAACTTTTTTGAGATGTGATGCTGCCATCAAATCCAAGATGAGCTGGTATTTTTCATGAAACAGTAAAATGTCTCACTTTCAACATTTGATATGTGAGTAAAATAATGGTTTAAGAGGTTTGCAAATCACTGAGTTGTGGTTTTATTTATATATTAAGCAGCATCTCAACCTTTTTGGAATTGGGGTTCTATATGGGAGCAGCCAAATGTAATAAAATGCCATTTCACTTAATTTTTATATTTTCTGACTGTGCTACATTCTTTAAAATAATTTTTACATACTGTTTACGTCCTAATATTTTTTTAAGAATGATACCTGGCAAAACAGACATTTGAGATATGTGGTTATGTAAACAAATGAAAAAAATAAACTACAAAAAAGGTTACGGCAGTTACTTCCCTTTGATGACTCATTATTCTCCCCAAGACCTGAGTTTATTTTCTACAATGAGAAATGAGGTAACATTGCAATCAGACTCTCGTGATTATTTTGACGAAACCAAGGACAGTTTTGGACAGGAGGAATTTTGTCAAAAGTCAATTGAGTTTACAATTTTTCTTCTATAAATATATCTGTGGTAAATGTACACACGCACACACACACACACACACACACACACACAAAATAAATAGAAAACAATTAGCAACACAGAAAACAGCAACATTTTCAGCCAGCTGCAAGAGCCCTGACAGAATAATCTTAAACAGCAGGAGAGAAAATAAACTGCATATTAAAATGCAACATAACAGATATATGTTTTGCAATGTTTGCACCATTTATGGCTGATTCTGCAGTAATTAAGTCCAACCATATGACAGCTACAGTACTTAATGAACTGCTGTAATTTCCTCTTTGGTGGTTTCTACAGTGCCTGCAATTTTGTTTGGTTGGAAATTTTGATATTCTACTCACTCAAATGATGGCGATGAGCACCCCACTGCCACAGGCATCAACTCACCTAGTGTGAAATATATAATACAACTGTTTAGTTTTAATGACTCCTGTTCAATTTCATTGTGGTTTTCCTTTGCCCTTCTTTGCCAAACCTAAGATATAGTTCATAATTACTGGAAGACAGACCATGCTTTAAAGAGAGCAATACATGAACAGATTTTTACAAAGTATGGCCAGGGAAATTCTTACACTGTGTTGGCAGTTCAATACATATATATTTATATGTGGTGTTTTCTTGTGGTAGCCACACCTTTCAGGCCAATGCTGATAATTAAGTTAGAAAGTAGCGTGGACGATTGAGGTTAAATGGCTTGGTAGTCAGTCATAAAATCCTAAAATATTTCTGCATGAAAAGGTCAATACGCCCCAGAGAAGATTCTGCACTTTGAGATTAACTTACTGGTAGGTAGCTTTGTGATTTTACTGATAGAATTTCCTTTGCCCTGGTTGATGCTGCTGGTGGGAGAAAATGGATGGCAAAAGGCGCTTCTTGTGTTTCTTGTTGCACTTTTGATGTTTATTATGTCTTGTTCATCCATCATCCTGAGCGCTGGATGAGAAGATGAATATGTAGGCGAAAACATGGAAATGAGGCACCGTGACTTTGATTCTCCTCTCCAAAACCTACAATCTGTGAGAGTATTCCAGTGTGTCTGTTGTGTGGACCTTAGTATGGAATAGGAAAACGGGAGGGCAAAAATTTCCTGCTTATAGTTTTGATCAACAGTACAACTGGTTAGTTCGGTGATTAAAATTCCTAGAGTTCAACTTGAAAATGCATCATATAAGCAAGAGAATTTTTCCAAGAAACAGACCTATTTATGTTTGTCCAGCTATGTAGTGTAAACTCCCCCTCTTCTGATTGAGACAAACATTCACCAAAGAGTTTTTAAAAAACGAGGGCTTCTGACTCCAGCAAAAAGCTTTTGGCGACAAGAGCTTCCAGAAGAGTGTCACTGATGGTAGGAGTGTGGGCGAGCAGGGGATCCTGGTCCTGAGGAGGGCCGATGAATGGGGGAGGAGCTGGGGGACATGCGAGGACTCAGCTCGCCGGTCTGCAGCCTCCACAGCAGCTCCTCATTGGTGCGACTAAGGCGCTTCTTCTCATTGCTTTCCTTCTCCACGTGCACTTGCAGGTTGGCATTCTCTTCAGAGAGTTGCCTGAAGGGGAAAGGGGACAAAAATGGTAGGGGTGGGTGGTCAAGTATTTATTTTTCTTGTTGGCTTTTTGTGAAATGTGTGAATGTATTAACTTAGATGCATGTAATACAGTATAAAGTAAAGTAACAGTGCTGTTTCAAGATGAAAATAATAGTTTGGAAAATGTTAAAACCTCAACTATTTAACATGATTATTTATTAATTAGTCAAACTTGCACTTATTTAACTCTAGAATTACATGTCTTTTTACAGGTGACTGGATGTGGCGGGGACACATAGTCTGGGAAGGAATTAGGCCTAAACTAGTGGATGTTTTTGACTGTAAAGCCAGTTTTGCAAGGGTAACCTCTAGATGCCTTCAGTGGGAACTAGGGCAAGAGGGAGGCCCAGGAAGCAGTGGACTGAAGTGCTCTGGGAGACCTGCATCGCAGTTACACAGAGAGCTATGGTGAGCCAACCACCAACCAAACACCTCAGTCACACACTGCTGAAAGCAGATGGATGAGAGACCCTCTGTGATTGGCAGACAAAGGCAACTGCAGCCATCAATTACCCTTCCAAATGTTCACCTACAGAAATGTTTTAAATCTTTCACTTTTTCTAGACAGATCTTAGATACCAAAGGCTCTCTTTATGTCAGCTTGGCTCAGACTGAACTCAACAGTGAGTGAGTTTGGGATTTTAGGGATAAGCAAACACACACTGCTGTAAAAGAAAGATATAATTGATAACATAAGACAACAATTGAATACTTTTCAGAGTGACACACTATATGGACCAAAGTATCGGGCCATCTACACATTGCACCCACATGAGCTTTTATGAAATGCCATTCTAAACCCATAAGCATTAATATGGAGCTGGTCCCCCGTTTGCACCTATAACAGTGTCAACTTTTCTGGGAAAGGCATTCTCTGAGATTTTGCAGTCTGTTTATGGGAATTTTTACCCATTCATCCAGAAGAGCATTTGTGAAATCAAATCAGACACTGATGGTGGATGAGAGGGCCTGGCTTGCAATCTCCTTACTAGTTCACGCCAAAGGTGTTTGATGGGGTAGAGGTCAGGGTTCTGTGCAGGTTAGTCAAGTTCTTCCATACCAAAATCATCAAACCATGCCTTCAAGGACTTGGCTTTGTGCACTGTGGCACACTCATGCTGGAACAGAAATGGGCCTTCCCAAAACTTTTCCCACAAATTTGGAAGGGTAGAGTTGTTCAAAATGTCTTAGTAAGCTGAAACATTAAGATTTCCTTCACTGCACAGCAACCCACAGCAACTCAGCCATGAAGTGGCAAACCACACAGAGTTACAAGACACAAAGTGTTGAGGTGCGGTCTGCCACTTCATGGCTGAGTTGCTGTGGTTCCTAAATGCACCCACTTTGCAATATTATCACTTAAAGTTGATTGTGGAGTATCTAGGAGGAAAAAAAAATTCACAAACTAACTTGGTGGCATTCTATTACAGTACCAGGCGTGAATTCAGCAAGCTTTTAAAAATGACCCATTCTTTCTTACATGTTTGTAAAGTCAGACTGCATGGCTAGGTGCTTGGTTTTATACACCTATCATAAGAGACTGAATAAAACACAAGGTGTAGCTTGATACTCTTGTCCATATAGAGTATGTAAAGAAAACTGCAAGACCTGTTGGTTTGATCTATCTTTTTAATCGGCACTAGTCTGGATTTCAACTGACCTGGACACAGCAAGATTCTTGTCTATTCGTTCCTTCAGGTCTTCATTCTGCTGTTGTAACACTTGTAGTTTCTCCTCCAGGTACACATTCTTTTCAGCCTGCTCAAAAACACAGGTGACAAGGTGCACCACATTAAATTCTACAAATGATGTCTGAAACAAGTGAAACAGGGAAACAGGCTAAATGATGTGGTTTTACAAAGGAAAAATTGTCCTAATGATGACAAATGGGACGTAAATGAGAAGGCTGCAGTAGTCATGCATTAATGTAGAAATATGTGTTGACAATGTATATTTAGAAAGAGTAAACGAAATAAAATTTCTTGGTGTGATCATTGACCACAAGGTCTGTTGGAAACCACACATTGCTTATGTTAGAGGAAAATTGGCACGGGGCATTGCTGTCCTGAGGAAAACAAAGCAAATCTTGGATCAGAAAGCAATGTATACATTATACTGTGCTTTGTTAATACCATATATGAGCTATGGTGTAGAGGTTTGGGGAAATACATACAGAACTAATATACAAACAATAATTATAATGCAGAAAAGGGCTATTAGATTAATAAATAGTGCAGGGTACAGGGACCATACAAATGCACTTTTTGTTAAAATGCAAGTTATAAAATTCCAAGATTTGGTGAAGTTTAAAACTTTGCAAATAATATATAAAGCAAGAAACAAAATGCTTCCAAAAGAATTCTGTAAACTATTTAAAGAAAGAGAAGGGGGGTATAATTTAAGAGGAAAATGTAACTTAAAAATACTAAGTGCTAGAACAACACGGAAAAGCATGTTTATCACAATAGCAGGAGTCAGACTATGGAATAGTCTAATAGAAGAAATAAAAGGAAGTAATAACATAAAACAGTTTAAAACAAAATATAGAGAACAGATCTTAAACAA
>VUQH01060123.1:0-15511 GCA_015106775.1 Etroplus canarensis | reverse complement strand
GTTCTCTCCTCTCACGGACCTGCGCTCAGCCAGTCTCTACTCACAGCCAAACTGTGGCCTAAGCAGGACGAACGGCTTGACTATGTGGAGAAAGAACCGGGCTGTTGGGGAACCCCTGGCTTGTCTAGCGTTACTTGTGACGCTGGTCGGTGCTCACCGGTGTAAGTATGCGTGAGGTTTCGCGGTTTACACGTTGAACCGGGCAAGCATTCCACGGAGAAGTCTGAGCGCCCCAGTTTGAAGCGAGACCGGCTGGGAACGGGTTTCAGGACTTCTATCACGTTTAACATATGCGAGATGTCACGTGGCTCCGCTGGTCACCGTGAAACAATGCTTGGATAACAACGTGAGCTGCTCGTTTCAGCAACCAGGGGGTCATTTCTGGGAAATAACGGTTTCGCAATAACTCTTTCTCAGGCCCAAATCATAGAAAAGTAATCAGTCTGTCCTCTTGGGCCACAGGAGAGCTGCCATGAGAAAGGAGGATTTAATTCCTGCAGGGACCAGTCTTGATTCAGTATAGTTTAGAGCCATTTGCATACACACACACTACCAGTCCCAACTTTTGACTTGTAGTGTATATTTGTGGATGACACAGCAAACTGTGTTCACAGACCCCCATTTCTAAAAGCTTTCCTGAGCCCATGCAGAGATTTCCAGAGATTTGCAATGCAGCACTGTCTGAAGGCTCAAAGATCACAAGCATCCAGTATTGGTTTTTGGCTGTGTCCCTTGCACACAGAGATATCTCCAGATTCTCTGATTCTTTTGATGATATCATGTACTGGGGATGATGGGAAATTTGATATCTTTCCATTTTTACATTGAGGAACATATTTCTAAAATTACCTCACAATTTGTAAGCACAGTTTCTGGCAGATTGCTAAACCTCTGCCCATCTTCACTTCTGACTCTGTCTCTCTAAGGTGCTTGTTTTATACCCGATCACATTACGGCCTGTTGCCAATTGACCTAATTAGTTTCAACATGTTCCTGAAGCTGTTTCTTTTGTAGCATCACTTACTTGTGCAGCCTTACACTACCAGTCAAAAGTTTGGGCATGCTTGGCCATAATATAAAAAGAAAACACACCATTAAATATGTTATATAAATCCAACGCTATATACATATATAGGTATGTAGTTTTGTTTACAGCTTGTGTGGCTTTCAAACATTGATACACAAGATTAATGAACTGCCATGCAGAGGGACATATATAAATACAAACTTCATGAAGGATATGTCTGCACAGCTTCCAGATTTAAAAGGGAGCTAGATGTATTTAATATTTACTGTGCTGTGCAAAAATCTTGAGCCACGCCTCATTTCTTCTTATTTTGCTTCCAAGGAGCCAGACGTTCTAGAGCAATAGTTTCCCCGGCTTTCTGAAGAACTTTCAGTTTTATTTGGACATTGGCTGCTTTTTTTCACTCATTTTCAGTCCAGTCCTTGTACCTGACAATTTCCAGAGGAAATTTGTTGCTGTTTAGCCACCTAACACCTAACTATTGAATCCTCAAGGATAAAAAGCCACCTAACACAAGATATGAGCCAATGTTGTGTCTACACGCGAGAGACAACTTAGCAAGGAACCAATTTTAAATCGTATCTTTAGGCACTTGGTCACTAGCAGCCTTTTGCAAAAGCACATCATTTGTTGAAAAATGCCAGTGATAACACAGGTTGACAGGCATAAAATTATATTTTTGCACCAATAAGGTGATTCCCAAAGAACTATTAGCTGAAAACTTGGCGTAGCTTGGCATGGTGTGCAGTGTGTTCTTAAATCTTTGAGAAAACTGGACAATTGGAGGACAAACGAAGTTACAAGGCCACCTACAGCAGATGAATAATATCCTAAAATCATGTCTTTAAGAATAAGGAAAATTATTCAAATGTTGTTCAAATTATTGTCAGTATGTAAAAAGGAGGTCAGGGGAGAGGCACAACAGTGAGTGTTTGTAGCCATCTGTAAAACATGGTGGTGTCATGGTTTGGGTTGCAGTGACATTTGGAAAGCTTCTGATTGGTAACAGCTTCATTTTTCAGCATGACAGTGATCCCAAACATGCTGCCAGTGCAGTAAAAGCTTACCTGCATCAAAAAAAAACACACAAGCGGACAATATCAGTGAAGGACTGGCCTCCCCGGAGCATAGACCTCAGCATTACTGAAGCAGTATGGAATTGTCCTCACAGAGAAGGGAACAAAAGGCAGCCAACATCCAAAGAAGAGCTTTGGAATGTCCTTCAAGAAGCCTGGAGGACTATTACTGAGGACTACTTAAAGGAATAAAAAGAAAGCTTGCCTTAGAGAGTTAAAGCTATATTGAAGAATAAAGATGGTCATTCCAAATATTGACTTTCAACCTGGTTAGAACTGTACAAACTGTGTTTTTTTCATTATTCAATTTATTTTTGCACGTTTCAATAAATAAATCCCCACCTTTTCCCATTTTCCAAGCAAACTGTAAAGAAGTGGGGCTGTGGATCAATCTTTTACACATTACTGCGTAATGGTTACTGACAGGTGATCAGCACCAGGCAGTCTTTAAGGGCGCATAGTATTTGAGTCATGGTTTTTAAATCCTTCTGTATATTTGCCACTTTTGCAGCATGACAGAGAGAAGAAAGGTATGTCACTCTAGCTTTTTGCAGTTTTGTGGCAGGGGAAAACGTTTGATTTTTTGGTACAAGTATGTGAAGACACTCATAGAGGTGGTCCAGATAAACATGCAGTATGTGAGTTCAGTGTTCCTCAAACTGTGGGTTGTGCCCCACTGCTGGGGTGCAGGTTCTAAGGTGAATTAAGGTGAATGAATATAATATACTCTAGTGAACATAATAAGAATTTTCCAGTGTCGTTGCGCTGACCCTTGTTTAAGTAAAATTCAACTTGGGTACTTTTCAAAGTTAATCAGTGATTTTTTTAAAAATGTAGGCTGTGGGGCATGAAATTTTTTGGTTTCTGAAGTGGGGTGAGAGGTGTTCTGTTAGGTTCCCCCTCAGTTTGTAGTTGGTGTTCATTTAGCTAAAGGCAATCTTTTACATCTTCTGTGCAATTTCTATGTTTAACTATGAATTTTTGCTTATATGAATGCGGTCTTCGGCCAAACGCAGGTAAAAATGATCTGGCGTGCTGATGCTGCCATTATTATAGCTCCTAGACAAAAGCTGGAGATAACAGGGTTTTGGCTTGGTCACACCTCCGCCTTGTCTGCCCTATAATGCCGTACAGATTTTGAGGCTCCAGAGGAGGAGTAGGTTCCTATTTAATTTCAGCTCTGTGACCCAAATATGATGGCACTACAGGGAGAACATGTGAAATTTTAAATGTATGAAAAAAATATCACTTCATTAGTAGTGAACAAAGCCCAAGACCACATAAAGACTTAGAAATAAAGTGAATCTGTATCTGTTCCAGAAGCAAATCTGGATTTTCCCCAAGATTTAATTTTCTTTTCACAGCTTTTAATGCACTAAGAGTAATGGACTGTTGTCGTGAGGGAAAAGAGGACCTCTTCAGCACATCTGCTTTTTTCCTGACTTCACTCAGATCTGATCCCAGTTATCCTACAAAGGCGCTGGGCTAGTCTGGGAGATTAAGTGTCTTTTGTGAGCAAAAGGCATCACGCACTAGTTTAATAAGAATAGTTACTTTTATCTTTGTTATTCATAATTTTGTTCTTATTATTATTATTATTATTACAGTCTGGTTGCTGTTAGAGTAAATTCTGTTTTCTTTTTAAACATGATAACATATTTATTATCTAAAGTGGACCTATCATGCTTTTCGCTTATTTCCTCCCATTTCTATACTGCTACAATTGTGAATTTTAAAATGGCCAAGTTTTAAATGATTAGGTCACTCTATGTGAACATAAACCCCAGGCTTCAGATGAATTTAAATGCTCATATTTAGACATGTTTTCTACATTTGGCTCTGTATGACATCACAGAGAAAGAATTTTTTTTAATGGTCAGTCTTGTGTATATTATAAGAGGCAACCAGTCAGATGACAGATTGCTTAAAGGGACGAAAAGGGAACTAAAACAGCTTGTCTCAGACATGGCGAACTGAGGGAAGATAAGTAAGCAATATTCTGAACTGTGAATCCTACAAAGTTGCTCTAGTAGAAGCCAAGTTTGAAATTACTGATATGGAAATGAGCAAAATTGGCTCATTTTAATATAAAATGACAATGCTAAAGTGTACAAATTAACAGCTAAGTTTTCTCTCACTAAAAATCTAACATCCACTGGCGAAACTGACTTGAGCACCATGAAGTTAAGTTTAAGTATTTAATTGAGACATTGTGGAAACATCAATTCTAGCTGTAAATGCAAGTTCACCATACAACACAGCATTGGTCCAGGCAGCATGATGAGATCTAATTTGTGACAAACATAATTTTTTTTGCCTTTTCTCCCTGTTAAAACAAAGAATTTGTACATTACTTTAATAAGATGACATGTGATCACGAGGCCTTGGCTGTCTTTCAAGTGAATACGTTCCCCAGGCTATGAATTCTTAGTTACACAATACAAGGTTTTGTTAATGTTCCCATGGCCTTTGGTTGGGCTTTCAAACAAGTTATTTAGAACTGTTGCAGATGTTGTTAGACTTCAGGCAATCACACTCGTGACTGTTCAGCCATTTTAAAAACAGCACAGTGTGATCAGGCTCCTGCAGCTTATTTAAAGACCGTCTGAAAACTCAAACACACACTTCAGAAGCACAGAGAATAAATGATATCTTAGGGCATCATCGTTTCATTTGTGATGTTAATTATGACCTTTCTAAGCCATCTCAGGCACATGTGGGGAGATAAAGGGTATTTAATTCAGCTATGCAAGTTTTAATTAACTTTTTGATTTGATATTTGTCACACTTTTTTTTTTTTCTTTTTCTCACATGTTCATGGTCGTCAAGCATGCTTGTGCTTTCCATGTTTGAGTTGTTCATCCCACCCATTAATTCTGCATCTCAGAAATTTGTTTAAATTTGGTACATGCTTAAGCATGAACTCATTAGATTTTCAATTTAAAAGCCCAAGATTCCTGGAAACCAAACCAAAAGAAGTTTTCAGCCATCAGCCAAGATTTCATACACTAAATATGATATCATGTCACAGGGTTGCCTAAAAGAGTATCCACACTGGCAAACATGGTGTTGCACTGGTTGGTCTCACAGCAAGAAGGTCCTGGGTTCAAATTCATTGGCCAACTAGGGAAATCACCAGCTATAAGACAAGTGATGAAATGATTGAGGTATCAGAATCAGAATACTTTATTAATCCCTGGGATGACACTTTAAATCCAAAAGGTCAAAGGTGAGCGTCACTATGACATCGCAATCTTCTGTAAAATATGTTTCTAGCTGTTATTCAACACCATAAATAGTAGTAAAATGCAGTGTGACTGGCGGAGGTATCCAACCACAAGGTGGTAATGATAGTTTGATTGGCGTGACAGGTCGTGGTTGGCTGGTGCGATTAGGCTGGAGAAGAGATTAGGGTTTAAGGAAGTAACACACACACAAACTGCATGGATGCTACAGTCTTAACTTTAAACGTCATACAAGCGACATTTTCCATGTATCACTGAGCGTTCTTTACTGCAGTCCAAAGCACATTGCCTGTTCTGCATTTATTATTCAAGCATATGGTAATAGACTCACTGATTTTACAGAAGCACTCCTATTATTCAGGCAGGTAACGTTCTTGTGGCGTTCAGTAAATCTAGAATCGTCCATCAGACTGCCAGATAGAGAAGAATGATTCATCACTGCACAGAGCACATTTCCACTGCTCTAGACCCCAGGGAGACTTACATCTGCACCACTCTATTTGATGCTTTGCATTGTGCTTGGTGCTGTAAGGCTTGCATGTAACTGTTTGGCCTTGGAAACCCATGTCACGAAGCTCCTGGTGCATAGTTTTTGTGCATTTACTGAGTCAGCGTAGGTAACTTTCATGTACTATGCGCCTCAGCATTCAGCGACCCCGCTCTGTAACTTTGCATGGTCTGCCACTTTGTGTGCTTCCTAAATTCTTCCACTTGGCAATGATGTTACTTACAGTTGATCGTGGAATATCTTTGGAGGGAAGACATTTCAAGAACGGACTTGTTGCAACACTGCTATTACAGTACCACGCTGGAATTCAGTGAGCTCTTTTGACTGACTCCTTCTTTCACAAATGTTTGTACAGGCAGACTGCATGGCTGTGTGTTTGATTTTATACACCTGTAGCAACAGGACTGAATGAAACACTTGAATTCAGTCTTTAAGAGGTGCTGCCCAATACTTTTGTCCACATAGCGCATCAATTTCCTTTCCCACCTTTTTCACTCAACTGTTCAAATGAATATGCTGACTCTGTGAGCTCGGCAGATGCTCAAAGAGAGTTTTTTTAGCTCTTTGCTGAGCCAGGCATTTCTCAAACCTGTAAGTATGCATTCCAAATGACACACTCAAACCGCACACAGACGCACAAGTCGAGTCCCCTCCCCTCCCCTCTCTCTTGTCAGGATTTTTGGCCATATGGCCTGTGTGATGAGGTTTGGTCTAATCTTGTTTGCACTGATTGCCGTTGCGTATTTATCGCCTCCCTCCCTCGGGATGACGAAAGAGAAAGAGGTGCGATGTATGGAGCCAAGAACATGTTTACACCAGCAAATGCAAACACACAAAAACAGCACTGTCAGACAATCGCCATCCATTATATACTGCAGCAGTGAAACAATATCTCTGTTTCTCTGACTGTAGTTTACTGCCTGTGCTCCCCAAACTTCCTGTCTCTCTCTTTGTATCTGTGCAGCGTGACATTATGTATTATTTGTTTTTTGTTTTTTATCACTTCCTCATAAAGTGCCGCTTCTCCAGTAAATCCTCAGTGCTGCCAGGAAATAATAAAGAGACAGGGGGAGAGAGTGTGCATAATGTAGTCAACACTTCAACCTCTGGCTTCGGTCTCAAGGGGCAGTGTGCGGGTGAGTGTGTGTTTGAGCCAGCATAAAAGCGTGCCTCCTTTAGTGTCTCCATTGTACTCGTGTTTACCGACACGCTGGGTTCTGGTTGCTGTGGAGATATCACCTGGCGATGTCAGGCCCTCTGCCTCCACCCCTCCACCTATCACACCCTTTAATCTCATCCAGTGAAGAAGTAAGCAGAGATTTCCACTCAAACAAGAATGTGACTGGATGTGTTCCCTGGCTGGCACAGATTTCAGAGTCTCTCTGTACCAGAGAAAGGGTGGCACAGTGCTAGAGTACTCAAATTTGTGTGCACTTCTCTGATACACCGCGATGGCCCGGTTAACCTGCTGCTAAGAGTCTCTGGCCAAATAAGCTGCTGGGTCCCTTTTTAAGAGCCAAGAGCCTCCCGATATACCTGTAAATTATGTGCAGAGGAAAGCATGCATCTGCCTGTGATTTAAAGTCTCTTGCTAGTAACAGTGTGACAGGATTTTAACATTAACGGGGTCTTTCCTCAGCTGAACTACAGTGTTGCCTAGTTATATGCATTTTTTTGGTTGGGTGATGTTGCTCAGTAGCAAGAAGATAGCTGCTCACCACAATGTTTGTGGAATATACAGTTCATGATTCCTGGAGACATGGCTGTTGAGTTTGTCAGCAACACTTTTTTAACCACCTAGTTCCATTATGTTAATGTGAAGGCACACAGCTATCCAAAACCAGCTAAATCAAATACACTGAAAACAGGAAAGCAGAGGAAACTCATGTGCATTTTATTTTGGTGTAAAATGTCCCTTAAAAATGCTTTATATATAAACAGAGCGCCAGTAGGAATGCTCAAAGGGGACCTACAGGCTGGCTTCCAGTTTCACATTTTCATTCTTCGTCTTTACTTGAGTAACTTTGAAGGATTCACAGTTCAAAATAATCTACATTCATGTCATACTGGCCCGTGGTGCAGCCCCTCATTTCATCCATTATCTGAAACAAGCTGTTTCCCTTGAAGAAGCCTTGTCTTTTAGGCAGCTTTCTTCTGATTCACTGCCCTGCACAAACAGAAGGTTCAAACAGCAGGTGATAGTTTTCAGATTATTGGGCGAGGCTTTTGTACTCAGTCATCAATGTGTGCTCAAGATAACAATGCTACAGATATCTGTTCTCTCTACATCAACGAGAAACAAAAATAGGAAAAACTGACTGAAAGCAGTTAGCATTTATGTCAGTCTGAAGCCTGACCTTTTGGTTTACCTCGTTATAAGAAACATTGGCTTATATGAGCATCCACCATTGTAATGGCACATTATATAGACAAAGGTATTGGGCTTCACCTCTTAATCATTAAATTCAGGTATTTCATTCAGTCCATTTGCCACAGGTGTATAAAATCATGCACCTACCCATGCAGTCTGCCTTTCCAAACGTTTGTGAAAGAATGAGTTGTTCTAACTGAATTGGAGTGTGGTATTGTAATAGGTTTCAACTGGTGCAACTAGTCAGCATATGAAATTTCTTCCCTCTTAGATATCCCACAATTAACTGTAAGTGGTATTATTGCAAAGTGGAAGCATTTAGGAAGCACAGCAACTCAGCCACAAAATGGCTGATCACATAAAGTTACAGAGCAGGGTGCTGAGGTATATGGTGCATAAAAGTCTGCCTGACTGCAGTGTGTCAACTGTAAAGTTTGGTGAAGGTGGGATAATTCTTAAGTTGTTTTGCTAATGTTGGTCTGGGCACCTTAGTTCCAGTGAAAGGAAATCCTAATGCTTGGGCTTAACCAAGACATTTTGGACAATTCTATGCTTCCAACTTTGTGGTGACAGTTTGGGCAAGTCCCTTTTCTATTCCAACATGACTGCGCCTCAGTGCACAAAGCAAGGTCCACATAGGCACGGTTAGATGAGTTTGATTTAGAAGAACTTTACTGGCCTGCACAGAGCCCTGAACTCTACCCCATCAAACACTTTTGGGAAGAACAGCAACAGTGCCAAGCCTTTTTGTCCAAGACCAGCGTCTGATCTCATAAATGTTCTTCTGGATGAATGGGCAAAAATTCCCATAGATGCACTCCAAAATCTTGTAGAAAGGTTTCTCAGAAGAGTGGAAGCTGTTAAAGCTGCAAAAGGGGAGAAACTCAATATTAATACCTATGGATTTAGAATCAGATTTCATTAAAAAAAAAACCTGTAGGTGTAATGTGTAGGTGGCCCAGTACATTTTTTCCCATATAGTGTATCTTGAGAGTGATTTTCTGCTTTTGCAGTGCTAAGAAAAAGAGGGCAGGGTCTAGCTGCATATGGCCCCTGAGTTGCTTGCCTGGCCTGTTTGGTAATTCAGCCTTTACAACTTTCTATAATAGGAAGAACATACCAAAGTGTAATAAGGTCACACATCAGCTTTGCTAGGGCTTTTGGCTGTCTGCACAGGAAGCACGCAAAATACCAGGAACAGCTTAAAGATAGCATCTCTGATTTATATTGTTGAAACCTTCACAAAAATAACAGTTATTTTGGGTCTATTATGTTGTTCCCGTCACATTGTTTCATCAGCAATGCCTCTAAAGTGACACACTGGGTCTTAGGATGCTTTTTTAAAGTACGATAGCTCTTACAGCCAAGCAAATACACAGAAGACAACTAAAAATTATACTCCCATAGTATGACAAAAATAACATTTTAGCTACAGGGTAAAAACAACATGAGGCCAATAACATAAAAACTAAACCACCACTAAAAATTCTGAGTGTCTTACTCATCTTTTAATATGTAACAGTTCTCCCTCAATTACTCACCTAAAAGATCGCAGTCATGATGTTTGCATGATGGTAACACAGATGGTGGGTGTGTCTTTGTAAATTATCAATAGGTTCCATCTGCTTTGCTCACACTGGGTCACTGGGTGGCTCCAGGGTATCTGGATTGGTTTAGATGCTGAAGGGCTAGAAAGGATGGAACAAGGGTGTGTACACATGAGCTTTCATTTGTGTGGCAGCAGAGGAGGGCGTAGGATCCGCTGGTGACTGAGGCTCTGTGGGATTAACTGGGTACATGCAGAGAGCGCCATTTATCCTTGTGGGATATAGACTAATGAGCCATATGTACCTGCTCATGCACTAGTGTGTGTATATCAGTGGCTGAGAGCATGAGCCAGTGTTATTTGTGCAACAGGTGCACCTGTGTTTCATAACCATGGACTTTAATAAAGTTTTTAATACAGTTATATTTAAGACGAGGGGGTAACAACTGCAAGTCACCAATAAGGTTACATATGAATCTTTAAAAACCAATACATGTGTGTAAATGACAGAGAAGTTCATTGTAGCTCTCTGTGTGTCCTTGCTGCTCGTTATACACACCAGCAAGCCATCAAACAGCTTAAGTCCACCATTTGATGACTATAAAAATCCCCTCCTGTTTGTCTCTGTTTTTGGCTCTCGCTGTGGTTTTGCCTTCTCCACTCCTAATGTGCATGAGCCTGGGTGTTTCACAACAACAGCCACAGCCACTTTTTGCCAGGGTGATTCATCAGCTGTCTCTGCTTTTGGGTGCTTTGCACTATAAAAGCCGAGAAAGGATTTATTAGTCAGACCTGAAGAATTTAATTAGACCTTAAAATGATGTTGGCATTCGCTCCTTTGATCACGACAAGAAAAGAGGAAATTCATTCGCCACTCTTAATAAACGGTGGAGCAATGTGTGTTCACTGCGATCCCAACCACAAAGAGAAACTGATATGGTGGAGATTGTTGGCTCAGTCTTTCCTTCCCTTTTTTTAGATGCGTCTTCCACCTACTCTCTTCCTACTAGATCTGTTCAAAGCACCTGGAGGTGTGCAGTGCTGCTGGACAGACACGCTGTATGTGGGGTTCTTATTCAAGCAAAACACTGATTGGAACCGAAGAAGGCTACATCTGTGTGGTGTACAGATGTGATTTGCTGTCAATGTGGTCTCCATCTCTGTCCTCTTTCTGCTTCTCTGGCTCACTGAATCAGCACACACCTGACCACAACTACCAAGCAGATTGAACCTTCACTTGAGGGGCAAAAATATAAGTCAGTGTGTGGAAACAAGACTTTATGGCCATGAGCTGTACAGCAGTGCTTTGAACTGCACTATATGGACAAAACTACATGGGATTGGGGCTTTAATTTGCATCTCACCACTACAAGTTACCAAGTTTCTGATCTTTTTATGTAAAGGAAGTCATCAAAACACTCATTGCAATTAATCCTGAGGATAATCCTATAATGAATAGCTATTTCATTGGTGGTTCAGAATAAATTGTATTCTGTGTGAGGTAATATGGCACACCTTTTGTAGGCACATGTGCCCTTTCTAAAAATAATTGTAAATTAGGTCTCATTAACTTGCACATGCGAACTGTTAAATATTTGTTAACTATTGAACAATTTGGTGATTGCTGTGATTCTGTATTTCAGGTGTTTGAACAGCTACTTGTGAGTGGTGGACAGATCCTGTAGGGTAAAGAAATAGTGTTTACCATACTGTGTGTCTAATCAGTCACCATGTGTTTAGGCCAGTGACTGTAGAAAACCAAAATGTCTCTATCGCCCCCTGCTCTCTGGGTGCAGTATAGGTCCTTAGTCCCGCCCCCTCCATTTTTGTGGATGGGAAGATCTCCTCAGATAAATTTTTCCCATAGATGGTTTGTGCCATTTTAAGTAGTTCTTATCATGCTGAGTTGGGTTCAAAGGATCGCTTTTCTCATAAGTTTGTTTTGAATTACTAATTTGATGCTGTAAAATTGGGGCATAACCTCACGATCAGCAGCTCTGATTGCCAAAATTTTGACTTTACTATTGTACAATGGAAGGAAGTGGAGCTATTTTGTCCATGTTTTCTACAGTCATTGGTTCAGGAATCATGTCCCCAGGGTTCTGAACATATTTTAAAGGTTCTGGGAGGGACCAACGGGGAATTAGTGTGGGGGACGTGGTTTTTGGGTTGTTTGATGTTTAACTGGCGTTTACATCAGTTTTTAATTGAGATTCATTATGTAGGTGTGGTGTTGGTGACTGTTTCCATTATAGCTTAAATCATGGAAAACTGTTGTATGACTTAACGGTACGAGCAAAGTGAGGTTCGTCAGCAGCAAAGGCTGCTTCTTTCCTAATTAGAGGTTGCTGCTCGTGGAGGCCACAAGTGCTCCATAGCCCCTCTATATTAACATTTGTAATTTACTAGTATAAATGACAAAAGTTGGTCTGCACCCTCTCTGTTTGTAATGATTGCAGCAATCTGTGTAATATTTGCTGCAACATCTCAGTTAAAAGTACAAATTTCAGCCTCTCAGTGATGACTGAAGACAGATCAGGGGGGTCAACAAATGAACTAGGATTCATCCTCTGGGCAGTAAGAATTATACTAAATTTTACTGCAGCTGATTCAGCCAGTTTATGAGATGTCAGCCCAAACTGTGTTGTCAGGATTGCTAAAAAAAAAGAGAATCTGTCCCAGTATGCAAACAAAGGAGAAAGCATTACCAGGAGCAGCTAGAAAATAAATAAAAAGGGGAAAATGGAACTGGGTGAAAGAGATATGAGCAGACAAGGGAGAAGAGGAGGGAGGCAGTCATACTGAATTAGAAAGATAAGAAATGGCGGCCAGAGAGCAGAGCAAGCATTCGAATCAGGGATGAGAAGGACAAACTAATTCCAGTGTTCACGGGGTTCAACACAATTGACACTGTCTCTCTCTTCCTCTGTGTTGGTGCCAGTGTGTACAGTGGTTAAGCAGGCTTTGCAAGAGTAATTCTACTATTATTAGCCAGCATGACAGCTAATGCTGCAGCTAGACGGTCAGGATGACAGTTGGACACGGTCTGACCCTCCGTTTTGCATTTTTGTTTTATTATCTAAAAAAAATTTTTCAAAAAAACAAAAACACGTAGTTGCTGCCTCTTAGTAACTGAAAACAGAATTGTATTCTTTCAGCTGGGTCCAACAAAGACAAGAGCCTATTCTTTGCCCCTGCACCCACACACATTGTTTCCGCAGCCGCCTTAAAGAGGAAGGTTCTGCATCTTTTCCCTTCTCGAACTCAACTTCCCCATTCATTTGCATAGCATGGCCTTTTCTTAAACTGTGCACAATGACTTTGGCTGACAATGGAGAGAACGTCTAAATCAGTAGCTGCTCTTCCACCTAGTGGCCTGAACGCCACAGTGCATGGACTTGCAGCAGCAAGGTTGCAGGCAAAGAGATGCGTGGAGAAGTGGAGGCAGAGAGTGGTTCGGCCACCGGGAAGAGATGGAGGCAAGAAAAGAGGAGGAGGGCAATATGGTAAAGATGGGAGAGAAGCACGAGTATTCTCTTTGAAGCTGAGTGTAGTCCCCGAAGAGGAAAGTTGCATAATTTGAGCAGAAAAATAGCCTGTTTGTGTTGTTTTCATTTTCCCCTTCTCTCAGAGTTGCCTGTTCAGGCAATGATCTTGACAGCTCTGTAGACAGAAGGAAGCTTCTCAGACATGCTTTTAGCTTAGCATAGGGAATGAGAAGGTCTTCGCGAAATTCAAGTGGATCCATACGTTTGGCAGTACAATGAGCAAAATTGTCTGCTCCCACACACAGGCTCTTGACCAAATGAGTAAGCATCCCTGCAGGTATCCAGGCTCTGGGTGCATGTGATTGCTTGAGTGTGTGTGTTTGTGGGACTCTGTACTCCTCCTCTCGCCTCTCAGTTATGTAGGCTAACTCTCATATTGGATCCTATTATGTGTCAGGACACAGCATGACGTACATGAGATTGGATGTGTTCCCTGCTGAATTCAAACTCATAATTGAGGTTTCAGACTTGTCTCTTTGTAATTGGTCTAAATTTAATCAGAGTTCTTCTCATATTTCTTTAACCTACTCACCTAGTCTTCTTTCTTGCTTAATCTATCCCTCTGTCATACCCATCACCCTCTTGCATTGCTCCTCTGTGAAGACTTTCTCCTCTTAAATATCATTTCCCTCCCTCTCTCTCTCTCTCTCTCAGGTCCAAGATGGGCATCCTGGAATTTGGGCATCTTCATCTGTATCCGCTGTGCCGGTATCCATCGAAACTTGGGGGTCCACATCTCCAAGGTCAAGTCAGTTAACCTGGATCAGTGGACACAGGAGCAAGTTCAGGTCAGAGGACTTGGCTATCAGAATTTATAACAAACTTTCAACTGTATATCAATAAAAGGATAACTATTGCCATTAAATTACCATCAAGCAGCAGCAACTGAAGTCATGATGGTCTGATTTCCAGTTTGGAAGGGGGGATTAGTTTGCATTTGTAGAGACTGATGAAGCTGTTTGGCATGAGAATATCAAAACTACTCTAAACCTATTAAAACTGGCCACAGATTCAAATATTGAGGTAAAATATGTGTGTAAAAGTAATCCATGTCAGTCAAATGCTCTAAACACTTTGCTTCCAATGTTTTTTGTTTTACATAAGTACTTGAGTTTTCACCAGCCTGGCTGAGATTTCCTTATATGCTGATTTCAGACTTGGAGGGGGTTTCCAACTCATGGGTTGTGTTTGTGGCAGCCAGGTGAGAGGCAGCCAATCAGATTAAAGTTGGCTATTATAGAGTGGGGCTTTAAAGAGATTGCTTTTTTCAGATGGAGGCTGAACTGAGGAGCTGCAATGAGGCCCAGGATGAGAAAAAATATTCTTAACTGTGAATTTAATGCTACAAAGAATGCTGACAGAGAAGTATAGAGAAGGTCAGAAGGAGTTGCACTGTGTCTTTGTGGCTCTTGAGAAAGTATATGATAGGGTGCCTAGTGAGAAACTGTGGTATTGAGTGAGGAAGTCAGAAGTGGCAGAGAAGTACACAAGGGTGATGCAGGACATGTATGAGGACAGCAAGACAGTGGTAAGAAGTCCAGTAGGAATAAGAGATTGGCTTAGGGTGGGGGCGGAATTACATTAGGGATTGGCTCTGATCCCATTCTTGTCTACAGTGGTGATGGACAGGTTGACAGATGAGGTCAGGCAGGAGTCTCCGTGGACTATGATGTTCGCAGACACCTACAGGCCAGTGGACACTCTTTCAATGATGAGGATGTACACATCCTGGACAGGGAGGAACGCTGGTTTGAGCGGGGAGTCAAGGAAGCCATACACGTGAAAAGGGAAAGACCGTCTCTGAATCGAGGAGGGGGCCTAAGGGTACATCTTTCGCCATCTTACAATGCGGTGATTGCAGCCATTCCCCAATTCTCTGTGGATGGTACTCATGGCCTTTGATCAGTGGGCCTCATCGGGGGTTGTTTGATCAAATGTCATGAGAATTTGCATTTTAATGACTAAGGAACTGACCAGCCCATTGTCCCCCAGTGGTGATAGTTTCACTCAGTGGTGATAGTTTCAGTCATTATGCAAATGTACTGTTTATAAGGTTGGGGAAACCTGCAGTCAGTTGAGACTGAAGAAGTCACTTGGATGAGTGATGAAACGTTTCTCCCACGGAAAACCCTACGTCCAGATGAACAGAATCAACTTTTGAGGATAAATAAAGCTTGTATAGAACCTTAG
>VUQH01060118.1:0-11484 GCA_015106775.1 Etroplus canarensis | reverse complement strand
GGAGGAGAGCCTGAAGAGGTGGAGGTATGCACTGGAGAGAAGAGGAATGAAAGTCAGTAGAAACAAGACAGAGTTCATGTGCATAAATGAGAGGGAAGCAGGTGGAACGATGAAGATGCAAGGAGTAGAGGTAGTGAAGGTGGATGAGTTTAAATACTTGGGATCAACCATCCAAAGCAATGGACAGAGCACAAGACGGGAAGAAGAGAGTGCAGGCAGGGTGGAATGGGTGGAGACGAGTGTCGGGGTGCTTTGTGACAGAAGGATAGCAGCAAGAGTGAAAGGGAAGGCTTACAAGACGGTAGCTGCTATGATGTATGGTTTGGAGATGGTGGCACTGACAAAAAGACAGGAGGTGGAGCTGGAGGTGGCAGAATTGAAGATGTTGAGATTTTCGCTGGGAGTGACCAGGACGGACAGGATTAGAAATGAAGGTTCATGGATGTAGTGAAGGAGGACATGCAGAGAGTTGGTGTGAGTGAAGAGGATGCCAAGGGATAGGGTGAAATGGAGGTAGATGATCCGCTGTGGCAACCACTAACGGGAGCAGCCGAAAGAAGAAGAGGGGATTGGAAAGGATTTGGTGAACTGTAAGAATGTAGATAGGATATCTGTCCGGGCTGAGTCTGGCAGAACTTTGCCTTTTCTTTCTTTCAGTGTCATACCTTCTCTCTCATGCTCTTAATCATTTTCTCTTTCAGGGATTCTTGGTGAATTTCAGCTGCTCACTTCATGCTCCACTTTCCTCAACATCAACCCAAATTCTAGTATTTGGTGCTTATATAACACAGAGCATTTGGGCCTCAATAGCAGACCAATCAGATTCAATCATTTTTCCATCTGACTTTGGCTATCTTCAATATTCTTCTAGGTGGGGACATAAGCTCCTCTCACCATGGGCTGCATCAGGAAGAGCATCCGGTGTAAAATCTCTGCCAAATTACCAATGCAGATTAATCCATTGTGGCGACCCCTTGGTGGAGAATACAAGGGAGCAGCCGAAGGTACATGGCACACAAAGCTGCCTAGGCCATCCATGCATAAGCAACACTAGCTGTGGGCATATTCGTTCACACATACAAATGCACATACTCAAGACGACATGTAGCCTGTGCACGCTGACATTTAAGAAAGCTCAGACAATGTGGTATCATTGTTTCTTTGTGGGTGGGTGCAAATGTGAAGGGCTAAAATAAATGATTATTTTCATTACCAATTCATCTGCTGATAATTTTCTCAATTAACTAGGCATAATACCTTTTGCCCACAAAAGACGCTTAATATCTCCCAGACCAGAACCAGTGCCTTTGTGGGATTACCTGGATTCTATCCAGGTGAACTCATGACACTCAAGAAAAGCTGATGTGCTGAAGAGGTTGGATTTTCCCTTACAGTTATTGTAGATTACTACATTCAAAGCTGGAAAAAGTCCATCAAATATAGGGAGAATTTCAGATTTCTGGATCAGATCCAGATTCATTTCATTTCCATGTCTTTATGTTTTCTTGTCATTGGTTGACTGTATTGCACAAAAATAAAAAATCCACTAAGAAGTCAAGGAGGCTCACAACCAGTCATATCAAGGACAAATCAATCTTGTTCACCACCAAATGAAAGTGTTTGAGTTCAAGAGTATTATGAGTAGACAGTCAGTAATAGCCATAGCCAAATATGAAAATATGTGAAAGCATCAGCATCTCATATTACTGATGATATTACTAACTTTAGCACAATGGTGATAGGAAGGCCCCATCCAGGCCTTCCTAATGTAGGAATCAACCAGTAGGACCACTCCCTCCATGATCATGACCAATAAGATATTGATCATCAACATCTAACAAGAGCCAAGTGGCAACTTCTGTGGCAAAGTGGTATTTCAAAGTATCACAATGCTATTAGGGGTCTAAAAGAAGAGAACCACCAAAAATTTGCCAACACCATAGGAATAGTTAATATAGGAATACTAATAGTGAAGCATTGCTAGCTTCAGACATTATTATGCCATAAATGAACCTAATGACAGCATTTATGTATAGATAGCAGAGGAGTAGATGCAAACACTCATTATGAACATTACAATCCAGACAATCCATGCCCTTAGGAGTAGCAATTTTTGTGAATAACCTTGACCTTGATCTTGAGTACAATTTGGGTTAAGCCCCATTAAGCAATCATTCTGTGCAAGTTTCAGAAACTATGACAAATGCTCTAAGAGGAGTACCAATTTTTGTAAATTGTGGACAGACTGATGGACAGATATTCAGACAGATACACGGACAGACAGAGGATGGACTCCTCGCCATGGCATTAGCTCACCACTCCTTTGGCCTGATGAGTGATGGAGATAATTGTCTCACACATATAACATTTTGACTATTTTGACATATTTTCCCCTGCAACACCTAGAAGTACCATTCATAATTCGGCCAGAGTGCTGAAATTAAATAGCTACCCACTACTCTTCTGGAGGTATACACCTATCAAGTTTGGTGAAGCCTTTCCAAATATGTAATGAGTTATAAAGATAACATCACAAATCACAGGGCGGAGCAGGCACAGCAGACGTGGACACAGTGGAAGTGGACATGGCGCAACCAGGTCAATATCACAATATCTTTTGTCAGGGGGATATTATGAATTAATCAATTGCTCTGTAAAACATCTAAGAAGAGTGGAAGGCATCAAAATAATCAAATCAAAATATTCAAATTACCCATAATATAAGACAAAGAAAGGGACAATATTCTCAAATTTGATCACACAAAACCATAATTTTTTTTTATATGTTTTATTTAAAATTTCCTTAATGAACACTAAGGAAATGCACTATTTCATTCGGATTGACTCAGCAATTAATTGCTGTATGCATTGCTGAAAGATTGCTTTTCTTTTGAAAAGGTCAGGAAACCTCCAAATACTGAACAAGGACAGCTTAGAGCACTTGTCATTTCCCCTGCAGTTTAGTGTATATTAACTCTGACACTCATTCTTGCTCACGCCTGCAAGTGAAACACACCTCTAGTACATTAAAAATGATGGCTGAGCACCAAGCCTGTGAGGCTTATTTCTGCTGGCCTTGGTTCAAGAAGTGTGAAATAACACAATCTTTATTAGCAAACCCAACATTTACCACAAAAAATTGGGTTTTCATTGCAGCATTTTAATCAAGATTGATTGGATTTATCCTTTTTTGGCCCACAGTGACACATAAACCTGAAGGCTGATTGCCTTCAAAAAGTTAAGAAATTGTATTCTCAAGCAATATCAAATTTAAGCTATGATTATGGTGATCACTTAGTTTTGATATCATTGTCAACACAATTTAGTTAATTAAAGAAGCCAAATTTATTAAATTTTGAAGTACTTCAACAATAAGCTAAACCTGACCCTGACCTCTGAACACAGGCAAAAAATGGTTTGATTTAGTCAGAAATGTAATAACACTCCCTGGTGTCACTACAGAAAAGAGAGAAATTAAACCACTGTATGCCAGCAAAAGTAAGATTTTACAGTACAGTAGGCAGAAACTTATTCTGTCTATTGTTTACTAAAAAAGAACTACATAAAACATATTTTAAGATGCAGTCTAAATATATCTGATCACAGAAAGATTCAAGATGAGTATACACATAATCAAGCATTCAATCGCTGCTTCTCCTACTTGACAGGCTTCACTGTTGGAGTATACTGGATTTATACACTGGTCTAGTTATGGGGAATTTTGAAATTTTCAGATTTTTCTTTACATATGACTTTTTATCATATATAGTGACAATGTGACTATCTCACTTTGCATGCATTGTTAACTCACTGCAGATCATGGGAATAACTCAACAGCAGTCCCTTAATCAACAACAATACAATATTATAGGATTGAATACTTATAATATGAAGATCCCATAATCCAAACTGCACATCTGGGTAAAAAACAAGATTTGATGTCAAGAAGTTCTCTATAGATCAATGCAAAGGTATAAACCCATTTGTATTTCATGAGCACAGTAGATGCAAAAAAGTGAATAAATTTGAAACTGAAAGGACATCTCCTAGAGTTTAGCCAAACTAGTAACCAAGCAAAAAAGGCCATGATCAGGAAGGTCACCAAAAACTCAAGAGACACTCTGACAAACTTCACTGGTCATCTGCAGTGTTTGTAGTACTGGCCAGGGGACCACCACCTAAGCAGTACTCTACCAGTTAGGCCTTTAGAAAGCTTCTACTGAGTAAAAGATATATGACGGCAAGCTTCGAGATGGCAAACACTAGGCTCCGCACATGGCCTGGTTTAATATCATTACTATGGTGTGGCATGGTAGTGTAGTGGTTTACACAGTCGCCTTGCAGGCAAAAGATCCCTGGTTTGATTCTAGGTGAGGACACAAACCCCTATCACCATGGAGGGTTGCATCAGGAAGGGCATCCGGCATAAAACCTCTGCCAAATTACCAATGCTGATTAATCAGTCTGTGGCGACCCCTTGGGGAGAATACAAGGGAGCAGCTGAGGGTACAGCCACTATGGCGAAGCATGGTGGTGGCAGCATGGGGGTACTTCTAGCGGCAGAGACAAAGAGGCTAGCCAGAGTTGGCTAACTAATGAATGCGGCCAAATACAGAGAAGACCTTGAGACCTTGAAGAAATTATGCTTGAAGTGAATGGGACTGGTGCAGTGGTTCACCTTTCAGCATGACAATGACAGGAAGAATACAGCCAAGACAATGATAAAGTAGCTGCAGGGCAAGTCTCTAACTATTCTTGAGTAGCCCAGAAAAACCTGGACTTTAACTCCACTGAACATTTGCGGAGAGACATGAAGATGGCAGTTCACAGATTCTTCCTTTATTGATTTGTACAAATAATTAGAGGTCCTATTACTATTGTAAATGAGAGTTTTATGTTTTTCAGTTTTAGTAAATTCAAAGAAATCTAAAAGAACACTTTCACTTTGTCATGGGTTGAGAGTAGACAGTGAAAAATGTGTTCTTTCACCTGAAATTAACTTTTCAAATCAAAGCAGCCTAGATACTTTCTGAAAAGACTGTATGTTTTCATCCAAGGCACTGCGTAATCGTTCCTCCAGTACTTTACTGTCTTGCACTATGGACAAAGGTCAGCTGCAAGAATAGGAGAAGACAAAAACTGTCTGAGGGACTAGTTAATGGACAAGTGGGTTACTGATGAGTTAAACAGAGAAAATGTGAGAGTGGGAGAGCAAAGGGCAGGGAGAAAAATCAAAAAACAAAACACAGATAGTTGCAATGAAAAAACATTCAGGTGAACTGCTGTCACATCTAGATTTTGAAGAAGATACACTAACCCTGAAACAGTACAACCTGAAGGAAGGCAAGGTGGGAGACATACACAAAAAGTCAGAGGCATGTGCTTTTTCACGTAGGCACAAAGCTGTGTGTGTTTATGTGTCTGAACAAAAGTAAGGCATTAATCACTGCTATGAGAAGTCAAAGAATGAGTCAGGGGTGTGTGTGAGATCAAGTAAACAACACAAAAGCTTGTGTACATGCATGTATGTAGATGTATATCAGTGGGGACATAGGGAAGAATTCTGAAACAGAGACAGTTGTTTTGGAAGGACAGTCAGATCCGTGTGTGTGTGTGTGTGTGTGTGTGTGTGTGTGTGTGTGTGTGTGTGGGCACCTTCATCTCTCTGTGTACTTGTATGCTGGCAAAAATAGCCAGTGTTGTGTCTGACTGAAACAGGTGTCCAAACATCACAACACACACTCTCACATACACAGATCATCAAACTCCCAGAATAAAGGGACACAACACTTTTATTTATCAAACGAGTTGCAAAGTGATCTTGACAAGTTTAGAAATAATGATTAAAACTTATATTATTACATAAAATAATCATTTTGTCCTTCAGCCTTTGCTTTCATTAAAGAATCATCCATTTGCTCAAACCATAGACTTAAACTTTTGGAGACATATGCCCCTTATGCTTACTGAATTATCTTCAACAAGTTGGATTGGTTTGATGGGTACTTCTTAAGGAGCAAACACTCAAGCTCTTCTCACTTTAATAGGGTTGGCATTTGGTGACATATGGTGACTATGCTATCTAAAATATTCAGAGACAGAATACCAACTTCCTTATTCTCTATATAATTCTTGTATATTTTAAAGCTGCACTTTGGGACATTGGTCTGTTGTGTGAGGAAATTGGCTTCAGTGAAACTGAATACACAGGGTATGACATGGCACTGCAAAACAGAGTGACTGTCTTACTTTTTCAAGATCACTTTTATCTACAATCTTTCTTCTAGCAATCCAAACTACCATATCACTTCACTATGCTTGGAAGATGGTATCAACCAGTCTTCTAGCATCTTCCAAGCATCTTTTAATTTTTTGCCTTTGTATTTGTCTCACAAATGTTCTTTTTGAATCACCCCAAGTGGTGCACAGTTGCCATTTTTACTGTTGATGTTGAGACTGGTGTTTCTTGGGTACCATTTAGGGCCTTGAAGACAATTATTTAACAGATCTGAGACTTTTAACATGATAAACTTGCATTAGGCAAGACAATGTGCAGTGGAAGGAGAGATGGTTAAAAAATGGGCCTCTGAATGCCTCCATAGATATTCTGTTACGAATTATAAAAGATTCAAAACAAATGATTCTATTAAACAATAGTGACTAATATAATATTATTTCAATGATTTTTAACATGAACCAAATGTGTTTTTCTTTTGAAAACACATGACCTGAAACTTTTGCGTGGTAGCCTGCGTACAACAGTATATATGATACCGACCTCATCTAAATCAAAAGGGTAAAATCCTGACTGAAAGTGGATAATTTTACTTCTTCTAAAACCATCAAACTAATACCTTTTTAGTGATCTGCAAACTCTTTGTGTAAGAAAAGTAAAACAGTATATCTTCCTTTAAACTGGAAGCTTTCAAAGTGACTGTAATAACACAGAAGTACACTACAGAGAAAGACTGATTCCTGAAGAAGAATGGCCAACTTTTTATAGATATATTTTTCACCCACTATTTGCCCTCTCTGCATTACAACACATATGCACAGATGCCTGCTTTTTCCTCTGACAGTGTCAGAACAGTTTTCTTCACTCAGAAAAGGAACAATGTGTGTGTGTGTGTGCTTATAATATAAGCATTCGCGTGCATGCAGCCATGCTTGTGTGCTTAAAACCTAATTTGTCTATGGGCAAACCCATCTCTGAGGGCTGTATTAGAAGCATTATGCACTGTAATGGGCTGACATGTTAATCTGAAACTATTCTCTGTAGCTAATGAACATATCCATCCTAGTCTGTGTGTGTGTGAGACCACATATGTGTGGCACAACGGCAAGTCCCATTTTTATGATGCTAGCGAGGCAAACCCAAATTGAATACTGATGCCAAGGTGATGGGGATTTATGTATTTTTAACAATGACAACACTGAAGAGCACTGAATTTTGAATTGCTCACACAGTTCATTTTTACATGTGCGCATGTTGGAGTGTGCATCTTAGGAGGAGAGACATAGATCTGACAGTTTTGGGTCAAACCAGTCCCATGGAGTCAGGAAACCTACAGAAGACATAGCAAAACACAGACACACACACACACATACACATACCTAGTAGGTGAAGATCAAAATATTTTTTATGCAAAAGGAAAGAAAGAGTGCTTAGATTTGGGCAAAAAAGCCTGTATTGTCATGCCAGCACTCATACATCAGTCTGCACCTTGGGAGCAGAGAGGCCTGAATACATACACATTGGGATAACCTCACATACCACACACATGTAGCCACTCATGGCTGGAGGAGGACACAGCATAGGTGGTAAGAGCAAAAACTAAACTGTTATATTGTAGTTGAGGGCATAAACACACTAGCATTTGTCATTTTGAGATCAGCAACATATCAGCGTAATTACCCCTGACACATATAGGATAGAGGGGTCATGAGTATTGCCTGCCGCTACAATGTTGCTCTTATACACAGTATTCATCACACCCAAACCTGAGATTTCAGAAACCATATGTTCTATTTTTCCACACTTTCCCCTCTTCATTACAGAATGCATTCTGAGATTTCAGAAATCGCAGAGACATGCATCAGAGTCAGGCAATCCTCATTTCTCAGCTGAGCAGAGCAAAACTGAGTAGAAATCAATTGCAACTGAATTTTTTTTTTCATTTCTCTGTCTTGCTGAGCTCACTGTCCATTGCATCATCTCCCCATTCTGTGGATGCTGTGGAAATGACCACAGGTGTGTTTGCCATGTGTGCGTGCATGAGTGAACGTGGTGTTGTGAGAGAGGAAATGAGAGACAGCTTCAGCATGTGCATGCCAGCCATAATGTCTGCATAATGTCCCCGAGGTCTCTGACTGTATAACTAATACTTGTATTATTGTTGGAATAAAACATTACACCGAACCAAGCGGGATTAGAAAACAAGCATGACAGTCTCTTCCCACTCTCTCCCTCACACACACACACACACACACACACATACAAGGATGCATGTGTGGAAGCAAGCAGCCCAGGGCCATGTACACTAGCAAGCAGCCATGTTTCTTTCACAAGAGGCTGCAGCGAGCTTGTCATCGTCAGCATGGTTCTCTTCCTCGCTCTCTCTCTCTCACACACATGCACACCGTATTGTGACATCATGCCACGCATTTAGACCAGGGGGTCAGAGGCTAACATAGCTTTATGTGCCCAGGCTTCATTGTGGTCATGCTCTGTGACTGCAACAGCCTTTATTGAGCTCTCTTTCTCTTAGAGACACACAGAAAGGTGACAGATGTCAAAGATATCCCACAGTACAATCAAGTCCTTTCACTCCCATTACTGCTGACAGACAAGTCACTACATACAGTGGTGTTTCCACTCAGATAATTACTGGTAGGCTCTGCCCTCCCCTTGTGCCAGCAGGGCTCTCAACATCAAGCTCAGACCTCCACGCGCAGAGTCAAGAATCTTTTAGCGAGTAAAAAAAACGTCCATTTATTTTCGCCCCACCTTTCAACCTACTATATTACCTTTCTGCCTACTAGACATTTAGATCTTCCTTTCTGGCATCCTGCCACTGATGAGCTTTTGATGTGATATGTGCCTGCATATCCCCATCATCTCCACAGATATCTCAAGACGTGAAGAAGTGTTAGAGGGGATCCCCTGAAGAAATGGGCTATAAATATTAAATTACATTTTAACAGGAGGGACCTTTAGAGGGCCTAAAATCTGGCAACAGAACAAAACCTACCTTGCTTACTAAGCTATTACTAGGCCTATGCCAGTCATTCACTGAATCAATTTTTCATTTGAATTTACACAACCCTCTTGACCCATAGTGATCCTACAGCTTTCTGTGCCAAAGAATTCTGGGGAGCCAGCATAGTTTTCTGACTAGTTAGTGATCCTTAACATTCAGGACCCCCATCAGCGCTCCTCACATAACCCTGCAAAGTGAACAATGCTTCACCCTTGGACAAAGCACGGCTATCTAACCCCCCCACACCCCATCACCAAAAGCCGGCTGCTGCTCACCTGAGGCAGCGCGGCGTTGATCTGCCGCTGGAGCACGTCCCTTTCGTGCAGCGCCCCCTGCAGCTTAGTCTGAGACTGAATGAGGGTCTCCTGGGTCTCCCTGAGGGACTCCAGCAGCTTGTCCCTCTCGTCCAGCATGTTGACCATCAGCTGCTCGAAGTTGGCCTCCTGGTCCGAGCCGTTCGGTACGCCGCCGGTGCCTCTCGGAGGACCAGCCGAGTCTCCTTCGCTGATGGTGGGCATCACCTCGCACATCATCTTTCCTGCTCTGTGGTCTGGGCAACGCTATACGGACAGTGTCGCTGTCGGGATTAAGAAAGAATGTGTGTGCGGGTTACAACCCCCGACAAGCACACTTGCAATAACTGATAAAGAGGGCCCATTAACGCCCAGTAGCAACGCACAGTCAAAGCAATCGCAGATGCGCACCTCACTCCCAGCACGCTGGAGCTATATTTCTCATGCATCAAACGTGCGTTTTTTTTCCCCTTACGCGTTATATCGCCATACCTAATCAGAGAGACTGAAATGATGAGACGACTGCTGACGTTTCATCCATGTTAACCGGCGTTTTTTCACCCCGTGAGCAGATCCGCCCTGCCCGGCGCGCCATGCACTCACATGTACAAATCCCGGCGCGATGTGATTGACAGCTCAGAGACGGACGAGTTCGTTCGGAGGGGTGGTGCCCGCGAGCGCGACGGGGATCATAGTGGGTACGGTGGCAGGAAAACGAGAACACCGGAGAGGGGATCGGCGACCTTATTCCGGTGCATAGTCGGAGCGACTCTTATCTGCATCCGCCTTCTCCGCTTCCATCCCTTCACACCGCCACCGAACCGACGCTCACTCCTCCTCCTCCCAGTCCCTCTGTCACAGAAACGCACACACACACACACACACACACTGCAGCTGCCACTACCAGGCTACAGCTACGAAAATACAGAGATCTGCTCCCCAGGATATAAACGTCTGTACCATGTGTGCAAAACAGAGGAGCGAGATGATCTGACTCTCATTTGTGTCATCTGTAATAATCACAATTCTGCACTTACACAGTGGTGCAAGAGCGAGCTCAGACGATTGCCTTAATTGGTGAAGTGTGATTAACTTTTCACATCAGCACCACTGAGCACAGCCCTGACCTGGTAGCTCCTGGGACATGATGCCCATTCTGGTGGCATCGCTTTAACCAAGCCTACGGCAGCGCAACTAGTGTGGAGCGCACCCTGCAGGATTTGAAGCGAACCTCAAGATTGTAAGCATTAGTCATAGGTGAAAACATGGGAACCAGAAGTCACCTTGGGTTTACAGTGTTTTAGGTGTGTAACCTGAATGCCTAACACTGGCTAAATTGCATGGTGCATGCCATTTCACAACGTTGAGGAGGTACATCAGTTGCACACTGTGTCAGTTATCAAGAGTTATAACTTGTAATTGTTATGATGAGACAACTGAGCAGGGAAGAGGACTCAAAAGCAGGTATGAGACAGCAGAAAGTAAGCCTTTATTCCAAGGTCTAAATACAGTCTGAAGCATAAATAACTTTGCAAACATAAGAATGGCAACACTCGCAGCAGTGTAAGCAAACAAACACAGCAACAAAGAACAAAACAATAACAGGACTAAATATACACCTAGAATGATTACTAAGGAGGGACAGGACAGTTGGAAACAATCAGGCATTACAAAGACAGGAAGTAAAGCTCATTGCAAAGTACAGGACACCAAGGGCTCACGAAATAAAAGAGGAAATAATAAAAGAACTACACCAGAAGTCACTAGGAGAATAGAATAATAACCACAAACCCAAACATAAGAAAGTTCGCACATAAAGCTCTTCATTGAACAAGCATAAAATAAACATAGAAACTATAGATCCAAAACATAAAGCAAATCAAGCTGATAACATAAGGAACAAAAACAGGGTTTGACCAATTGCTTTAACT
>VUQH01060117.1:24267-39089 GCA_015106775.1 Etroplus canarensis | reverse complement strand
TCATAACGTCTCTGATCCACTGGCCAAATGTTGGAGGTCGAGCGTCCTTCCATTTAGTAAGAATAAGTCTTCTGGCCAGCAGTGAGGAATACGCAATCATATTTGAGTCAAGTTTGTTCAGAAAGGAGTTGGGGGGGTCACACTGAACAATGAGATCAAAGGGGTTGGATGGATTGTTTGCCTTGTTATTTCGGAGTAAGCCTCAAAGATCGAGCTCCAGAATCCATGTAGTTTGGGACAGGACCAAAACGTGTGTAGCAGTGTGGCTGGAGCTGCCTTGCATCTGTCACATGTGGGATCCAGGTCTGTCTTAATCCTTGACAGTTTATCCTTTGACCAGTGGAGGTGATGCACTACTTTAAACTGTATAACAGAGTGTCTGAGGCACACTGACGAGGTGGAAATCTTCTTTAAAACCTGTAGCCAGGTTGTCTCTGTCAATGGTTCCATTAAATCTCCTTCCCATAACTTCAGGCTTATTAAACTCCTGAAACTCTTATACCTCTTCTTCTTTTTTCCTCTCTTTTGGGGCCGTCACAGCAGATCATCTGCCTCCATCTCACTCTATCCCTTGCAAAAACAAGACAAGCTCCAAGCAGGAAATGGTTTAGCAGATGGTAGCCACAGACCATTGCTGTCTCCTTATCCCTTTTGACTGATTTTTCTCTAGTTTTGTTTTTGTTAGTGTCCTTTTCACTACTGGTAGCATGAGCGGGTACCTGCAATCCATTCAGTTTGCAAAGGTAGTCCAGCTCCTACAGGACGGCACATCCAAACGGTTTGCTGTGTCTCCAAGCAGTCTCAAGTGTGTGGAGGAGCTACCAGGAAATGGGCGGTTACACAAGAAGAACTGAACAGGGCCGCAGAAGAGCACCGACCCAATAGTGGGACCTGCATCTGCCCCTTTGTGTGAGAAGGAACAGGCGGAGCTCTACAAAATGTCCTCCAGCAGGCTAATTATGTACAACTTTCTGCTCAAACTGTCAGAAAAAAGTCTTCATGAGAGTTGGATGAAGACTCAAGACCATTTAGCAGGACCTGTGCTCACAACCCAACACTGTGGAGATGAACTGCATTCACTAAAGAACACCATAACTGGCAGGTCTGCCAATGGCGTCCCGTTCTCTTCAAAGATGATGTGCACAACATTCCCGATGGCGTCTCCAGACTCACACATGTCACATGTGCTCAGTGTGAACCTGCTCTCATCTGTCATACTGTGATGATCAAGTATTACCTTAATTTTTTTTTTTGAGCCGTTTGTATCTTATTTTAAACCATAGCATGAATCTGTCATTAAATTATTCACTTCTAGCACGCTAGCTGGCTGGTGAGCAACGTTCCCTCTAAGCTGCGTGCTTGCACAATTGCGCACTGCTCCCGCGTCCTCCGCACACAGCAAATCTATGCAGCGCACACGCGCACAGCAAATAGGCAACGTTGCTGGTGAGAAACATGTGAGTCACTCAGTGTTACGTCCCCCTGCCCCCAAATGGATTCCTGGCTCCAAAGGGTTTGAGAACCCCTGGTCTTTGAGGTATAAATGTCCAAACCAAATTTTATTACAGGGGACATCTCATCACATTTTATTGTTGCTTTTCTATTTCAACGTGCACTCACAACTGAAGCACCCAAGCCGTTTTTCACACCAGAAATAGTGTAGTTTAGGCGAGGGAGCTGCCTCGGCAGAGTGGGCAGGAGGCAGTGGTGAATGCACTGCACTATTATTTTTGATATTCACACATTTGCAAACATTATAGTGACTTTTTAATAGAAGAAAATTTCAAGGCTAAAATGCATGTGATTTCTTACATGCATTTTAGCCTTGAAATGGCTCCAGAGTTGGCTGACCTACTCTCAAACCCTTGCAGTTTTGCAGTGTGTTTAAAAAAACCTACATTAGAACTGATGTTTAGTATTTGTGATTTATAGTTGATGGGCTACAACATGTACAACTCCAATTCCAAAAAGGTTGGGGAGCTGTGTAAACTATAAATACAAACAATGCAATGATTTGCAAATCTCACAAACCAATATTTTATAATTCACAAAAGAACAGAGAAAACATATCAAATGTTGAAAGGGGGACATTTTACTATTTTATGAAAAATATTAGCTCATCTTGATTTTGATGGCAGCAACAAGTCTCAAAAAAGCAAAAAAAGGCTGGAAACGTAAGTGGTACTAAAAAGAAACAGGTGGAGGAACATTGCAACTAATAAAGTTAGTGGGCAACTGGCCAGTAATATGATTGGGTATAAAAAGAGCACCTTAGAGAGGTGGAGTCTCTCAGCAGTAAAGATGGGCAGAGGTTCAACAGTCTGCCAGAAACTATCTACAAATTGTTGAGCAATTCCAGAATAATGTTCATCAATGTAAAATTGCAAAGGCTTTGAATATTTCATCATCTACAGTATATAATATCATCAAAAGATTCCAAGAATCTGTAGACATCTCTGTGTGCACAAGGTACGTGGCTAAAAACTAATATCGGATGCTCTTGATCTTCAGGCCCTCAGGCAGCACTGCATTACGAACAGGCATGATTCTGTCATGGAAAGCACTACATGGGCTCAGGAACACTTCCAGAAATCACTGTCTGTGAACACCGTTCACTGTGTCATCCACAAATACAGGTTAAAGCTCCATCATGCAAAGAAGAAGCCATATTTGAACATGATCCAGTAATGCTGCTGTCTTCTCTGGGCCAAAACTCATTTAAAATGGACTGAAACAAAATGGAAAACTTCTGTGGCCAGATGAATCGAAACATGAAATTCTTTTTGGAAATCATGGACTAAAGAGTAGAGAGACCATCCAGCTTGTTATCAGTGTTCAGCTCAAAAACTTGCATCTCTGATGTTATGGGAGTCCACTAGTGCCTCTGGTTCTAGCAACTTGCACATCTGGAAAGACACCATCAATGCCGAAAAGGTATATACAGTTTTTAGAGCAACATATGCTCCCCTCCAGACCACGTCTTTTTCCAGGAAGGCTTTGCATATTTCAGCAAGACAATGCTAAACCCCATGCAGCTATTATAACAGTATGGCTTTGTAGTAGAAAAGTGCTGGACTGGCCCTTCTGCAGTCCAGACCTTCCAACAACTGAAAATATTTGGTGCATCATGAAATGCAAAATATGACAAATAAGACCCAGGACTGTTGAGCAACTGGAGTCTTATATCAGACAAGAATGGGACAACATTCCCCTTCCAAAGGTCCAGCAGCTGGACTGGAGGGGATGCAACACAGTGGCAAACATGACCCTGTCTCAACTTTTGCTGCCATCACAATAAAGATGAGCTAGTATTTTTCATGAAATAGTTGATAAAATACCTGTTTATAATATTTGCAAATCACTGTATTGCATTTTTATTTATATTTTATGCAGCATCCCAATCTTTTTGGAATTAGTGTTGTATAATCAGCAGTGTGTCTGTTGAAGGGAAAGCAACACATCTTTGCTAAAGCAGAACCATGACAAAGCAACTTGATGCACACTTCGACCACAGCACACACAAGAAGCACAGCGGTCTGGGAGACTCATGGGCATTTATTGTGTTGAGAGAACACCGCCACAACTAATTGGCCCACCAACTCCACAAATAAGTCTTGGAAAGGGTACAGAGAAGGGCTTGCAGGACTGCCTTTAATTCTAAAGCTTACCTGTAAATGTCTTTATGGATACCATTTACTAACAGGGGCATTTTGGGGGGGAGGGTGTTGCTGTATCTACCTATGCCCCTAGTTGCATTTACGGAGATCATGCACGTAAAGGAAGACAAGAAAAAAAGTGGAAAAACAATACATAACTGCTGTTATGTAGAGAACACATCCAATGCACACAGATAAATAAAAGAAATTAATCAACAGAAGCTTTGCCTTCTTTGAGGTCAGGCACTGAGCAGGGCTGTAATCCCCTCATACAGTGTGTTGTGTTCTTATGAGACATTTGTGGTGACAGAAAACAGTCAGACATGAATGTATGAGTGCACTGCAACTACTTGTGGCACTTTGTGTTCATGCAGGTGCAGATAAGCAGAAACAACAAACATGATATAAACATAATCAACACGCTCATTTTACATTGAAAAAAACAACTTTAACAGTGTTAAGATGGGCTTGTTAACATATAGTGAAGATGGAAATGAGGACAGCTACTTAAATAAGGCTGAATGGTGGCTGTCTTTTTCTTTTTACCTGTTTGTGTGCAGGCACTCGGCACTCCCGCCCCGGATAGACCTGTGCATCTCCAGGACCTCACTGTCATTGGCATGACGATGGGTGAACAAATGAAAAACAACACAAAAGAAGAGGATGGCAACTCAGACAGGCAAAGTGAAGTTATGAATGACAGAAACCAGGAAATCATAATTCTGAGATTTCAGTCAAGATTCAACAGCAGAGAATCCCATATGGAAAAGACTTAGAAACAAACTTATACAGAAACTCCAGTAAATTACAGTCAACTCCGAAAGTATTGGACTAGCAATGCCAATGAATTGGTTTTTGTTGTGCACTGAAGGCATTTGTGTGTGAGCACATAAGATGAACAGAGTTTCAGGTTTTATTCCCTGGTGTTTATGTCTAAATATGTTCAATGACAGAAAATGACACATTTTGGAACAAACCACAAGGTTTTTCAAGTGAGAAAAGTATGGGAACAGCATGTTTTCAATTAAATTAAAGTAAAAAATACTTCATATTTGATTACATATCCGTTGCTCACGATAACTGCATTAAGCCAAGACCTGTAGACTCCACCAGAATTCTTTTTTATTGGTTATGCTATTCCAGGATTTTAATACAGCATCTTTTAGTTGTCTGTTTTAACGTGTTTCTCACTTCAGTCTTCTTTTCAGGAGGTCAAATGCATGCTGATTTGGGTTAAGAGCTTGTGACTGGCTTAGCTGGTCCCTGATAAAGTCTTGTAGTAAGGTGTCATTGAGTTACCTCGTCAATAAAAATGACTGAGCCTGTTCCAGAAGCAGCAATGCAAGCCCAAGCAATGACACAACCTCTACTGTGCTTCACAGATGAGGTTGTATGTTTAAGATCACGAGCAGATTCCTTCTTTTGCCATACTTTTGCCTTTCCATTACTTTGATAGAGGTTCATTTTGTCGCATTTCTTCTTTTGACTGCTCCAATTAGGGGTAGCCGCAACAGATCATCTGCCTCCATCTCATCCTATCCCTTGCATCCTCTTCCCTGACACCAACCATCTACATTTCCTCTTTCACTACATCCATGAACCTTCCCTGTGGTCTTACCCTTTTCCTCCTGCCTGGCAGCTCCATCTTCAGCATCCTTTGTCAGCTATATCCACAATCCCTCCTCTGAACCAAACCATCTGAGCCTTGCTTCAGTCCATAAAATTTTGTTCCAGAACTGTTGTGGCTTATCTCTGTACCTCTTTGCAAAGTCCAGTCTGCTGATGAATGCTTTGCATCTTGCAGTATAGCCTATGTATTGTTGTTGTCTAAGTCGTCGACAGAGGGATGTTGACACTGGATCCATGCAGAATAGGGGTTTACACAAACCGCCTCTTATAATCAGAAACAGAATATTTAATTAATCCCAGGGGGAAACTGCATGTGAGAAATATAGATTAAATGTTGCAATGAAGGACCTGAATGCATCTTTCTTTTTTTAAACAATAACAGCTAATCTGGTTAGTGTATGGTTGTGAACAGATGTCTATAGAATGCTCCCTCCACATGTACACACCAGTGTCACTGTGGCCATTTACATTTATATACAGCTAAATTCTGCTTCATTTGTTGCATGGTGAGCTTAATGTTGTGAGAATCATCACGTCATTCGGTGTGAAAGCCCCTTCAGATTTATGAGACATATAAAATATATATATATATATATATATATATATATATATATATATATATATATATATATATATATATATATATATATATATATATATGCCAAATACTTACTTCAAGGTTTTTTTTCTAGTTCTTTTCCATATGGGTAGATTCACACTGTTAGTAGTATTAGTAGAAATTAGTTTGGAAAGATCACATTACACACATTGATATACAAAAACAAGACTCAAACTTTGAGAAATATAAGTAAATATAAATGTAGGCACCTATTTATGTTTGATTATGGCCAGTTTTGCTGTTAAATCAGCTTTTATTGATTCCATACATGTCAATCTTGTTTTCTTTTACCATATGCTTTTTACAAGTAAATAATCAACTATAAGGCATTTTCATAATCCCACCCCTCACCCCAAAGATCCCAGCAGATCCCAACAACAGGTTACCTGTCCTCAGAGTACTCGTAGTCCGAGTCACCTGAGCGCTGGTGCTCCAAGTGGGGCTCATGGTAGTGAGAGGGGGAGCGGGAGTGGTGGCGGTTCTGGTGGATCTCATCTAAACTCCTGATGATAAAAAAACATGTCAGTGTTTGTACTGCTAAGAGGGATGCAGTTATTTAAAGAAAGAAAATCTTTTAAATCATAAGGCATGCTTTTCTTTTATTTGTGATTTGAATCTTGGTTCGTAGTTTCTCGTTCATCAAGTTTTTCCTCACTTTTGATGTGATCTGACTGAAGATTTCATTTGATTCAGAGGCTTGATGAGTTTTAAATATAAAGATTGTTTTTAATAACTGGATAAATATCCTTTGCAGTCAGTGTCTGCATGAAGTCTAGAACGTGTGGACATTACCAAATGCAGTGTTTCCTCCCTTGAGATGCTCTGCCAGGGCTTTACCGCAGCCGCCTTCAGTTGCTGCTTGTTTTTGGGTCTCTGCCTTCAGTTCTGTCTTCAGTAACTGAAAAGCTGCTCTATTAGCTTGACATCAGGTGACTGACCGGGTCATTGAAGAACATCCTACTTCTCTGCATACATGGTCGTGCCCTAACATTGCCTCCACCATGTTTGACAGATGATGTGGTATGCTTCAGATCATGAGCTGTTCCTTTCTTCCTCCAAAGTTTTCTTTTCCCATCATTCTGACACAAGGTCATCTTGGTTTCATCTGTCCAAAGGTTTTTTTTTTCCCATAGCTGGGCAGGCTCTTTTAGATGTTTTCTGGTAAAATCTAGCCTGGATTTCCTGTCCTTGAGTTTAACCTATGGTTTGTATCTTGTTTGAAATCCCCTATATTTACATACATGAATGTGTCCCTTGATTGTAGACTGGGACAATGGTATACTTACCTCATTGGAAGAGTTCCTGACTTGGCTAGATGTCGTGAAGGGGTTTCTGTCTAATCAAGGAAATAATTCTGTGATCATTCACTTAAGTTGTCTTCCAGGCCTTTTGGTGTTGCTGAGCGGGCCAGTGCATTCCTTCTTTTTAAGAATAATCCAGATTGTTGTTCTGGCCACTGCTGAAGTTTTTGCTATATCTCTTTGAAAAGTGTATTTAGGTTTTTCAGCCTAATAATGGCCTCCTTCACTTGCATCAATGTCTCTTTGGACCTCGTATTGAGAGTTACAGTGAACCGCTACCAAATGCAAGTTCAGAACTGGGAATCAACTCTGGAACTTTTATCTGCTTATTTTGTCATGGAATAGCGAGGAAATGGGCCTCACCTGGCCATTAAAACTGTTTGTCAGTTAATTGCCCCATTACATTTCAGCCTCTGAATGTGGGGGACTGTGTATTAAAACAGCTATTAATCCTAAACAGTAAATGTAATTTTTTTGGGTCAAACCTCTTGAATTAAAGTTGAAAGTCTGCACTTTGCTCACATTTTTGACTGTTTGACTTTAAATCCTCCGTGATGGTTTACAGAGGTAAATAGCAGGTAAAGCTTTCAGATAATACTGACCTTTGCATAGGGACATGCGCAGGCCGAGACCGAGCCCTGCACGAGTCCTCTCTGTGAGGAGACACTGAGCGCGAGCGGTGCTGGACGGACCGCTGCTGCTCGGGCACGGCCAACGTGCTGCCCCGCTCCCTCTCCCTGGAGTTACGCTCCGCACCTGCACGCAAACACAGATCCAGTATGGACACACAAACACGTGCGAAACAAGTAAAATACATGCTTCAAGATTTATACAGATGCAACACAGACGGCAGGAATACACACGCAAAACTAACACACACACATCCAGTTGTGTCCTTTGATTAGGATGCACCAGTTATGAGTGTTGTGCTACTTACTACCATTATAGGCACCATTCTTTTACACATTGTAAGACATCACATTAGGATGTTTTACAGGCAAATGAGCAGCTAGCACACAGATTAGCTGCTTCTGCAGCCTGTCCGTCAGACCTGAGGTTAGTTTATTTTAATCCCATGAAGTACAAGATAAGATGACAGACCCGACATTCACAGCTAAAAATAATGATGTAGGATATTTCTAAGTCACATGTTACAGAGGAACAGAAATACAACAGACACATTAGAATAGCACAACACAATGTACTGTAGCTGTTCCTGAACAGTTTCAGGTGGCTAGCAAAATTTACTAATGTTGCCTCAAACTCTAATATGACCACATGTAACGATTACAGTAGAGTATGTCACAGTCTGTGGGTTTTGTAAATTTTGTGTTATGTCTTGTTGTTTTTAGGACTTTCAGTTTGAACTTTATTCTAGGTTTTCATTCTTTATAGGTTCAGTTTGGTTTCTTGTTTAGCTCTTGTTATACATTTGGGTTTTGGTTTAAGTTCTAGAAATTATTTAGTTTTTTGAGTTTAGTTATTGCTCCTGCCTTCTCTATGTTTTCCCTGCACGTTGAGTTTGAGTCTCTGTATGTAGTTTTGTTCTTTGCACGTTTCCTGTTTTACTTTGATGGTCCTCTGCAGCATGTGCATAATGTTTAGTTTAGTTTCCTGTCTCTTCTGATGCCCTGATTGCTGTAACCTGTGCTCCTCTCCCTCCTGTTCTTCATTTGTCATTAATCCCTGTGTGCTCCGTGTCAGTTGGTAGCTTCCTGTTTCCGTTCATCTTGAGTTTTCTGCATTTCTGGACTTTGGGTTTCAAGCAACAGCCAAAATAAAGGCTCACTTTAAGTTTACTTTGGTCTGTGTCCTCTGAGTCTGCATGTAGCTCCTCTTCCTGCTCACAACCTGACAGATTAAAGTGTAAAACAAAAGCTAGTGATACCACCATGGCATTTTTATTCAATTGGGAAAATACGACATATGAGATATCAATAGGAGTGATGTTCTATCATTCTATTAAAAGTCCTGTTTGCTGTGGGCTATTGATCGAGAAACACAGTTGTGGACAATAATGGAAGCTGTAAAATTTAAACCAGTAAAGAAAGCAACCAGAACGTCAATGACGTAGTAGCTCATCTGGGTTAAGATCCCTCCAATCCACAGGTTAATGTAAAATGTGAAGTACGGAAAAAAAGTGATAAGCTTTCTTGCCATTGGTTGGCTGCATTGCACAAACTAATGATAAATATAATCCACTGACAAGTTAAGGAAGTTCACAAACTGACATACCCAGGACAAATTAAACTTGGTCACCACCAAATGAAAGTGACTGAGTTTAGGAGGATTATGACTATGTGTTCAGCAGTAACCAAAGCCATAAAAAGCATGAAGATATCTGAATGCACCATGCCATACCATTGACCATATTACTCATGTTAGCATAATGGTGATAGGAAGGCCCCAACCACACCTAATGTGGGAGTTCACCAATAGAACCACGCCATCCATGATCATGAGCAAGATCATGGTCATCGCCATCTAACAGTAGATGACCTTGAACTTGAGCAGAGTTTGGGTGAAGACCCATTAGGTGATCATTATTTGCAAGCGTCTCTAAAATCTGACCAATACACTAGGAGCAGAAGCAATTCTGGTGAAAATGGAAAAGTGCCCATAAAGTGAGAACTATGACCTTGACATTGGCCTTGAGTACAATATTGGTGCAGACCCATTAGCTAATCATTGTGTCCAAGTTTCACTACGAGGAGTAGGGACTTTTGTCAATTGTGGACAGATGGACAAATAGACGGATCTCTCACCATGGCATTAGCCCTTTGGCCAGATGATCTTAAAGCTATTTCCTGCCACCTATCTAGGTCTGAGTTGTGGGGTCCACAGTCTAAGCAAAGATGCCCAGACCTCCCTGTCCTTGGCCACTTTCTCCAACTGTTCTAGGAAGACATCAAGACATTCCCAAGACAGTTATAAGGAGGCTCAGGATGGCTCAGGATGTTGAGTGGGTAATCTACCAATCAGAAGGTTGGTAGTGTGATCCCTGCCTCCTCCAGTCTATGTGCTGAAGTGTTCTTGGGCAAGATACTGAGCCCCAAATTGCACCCGAAGCATCCATCTGAGTGTGAGTGTGTGAATGGGGCTTGTTGTAAAGAATGCTTCGAGTTCTCAGTTAGAATAGAAAAGTATTATATACAGTATATACAGTATATACAGATAATCTGTCCATAGTGTCCTGGGTCTGCCACAGACCCTCCTCCTGGTGGGACATGTACAAAACATCTCATCTAGGAGGCTTCCAGGAGGAATCCTAGAGCTCTAGTCTGCGCTTCTCTTGAATGTCCAAGCTCCATACCTTATCTGTAAGGCTGAGCCTAGACACCCTTCAGAGGAAGCTTATTTCTTTTGTCTATGGCAGTTATTTATCTACAAAAGGAAACACAACCAACTTAGAAAATGTAACTTTAGGTTTACATGGTTTATTTCACCCATGTCTTGAATGCAAAAAGACATTTTTAACCAGCATTATTATGCACAAAGTCTAAGTGAGAGTCTAAAAGAGGCAAATTCACAACACGCAAGTTGAATATATTCAAACTTCACTAAAAAATTTATGATTGATGCTGTATCACAAAAGCCTATTGCTTAAAAGTGATGCCACTGAAAATCCCAAATGGATAACAGGCTTATTGTCTCTGTTTTGCAGGCAGCCGGAGCCGTTTGATTCCACTTCTCTTTATATAGAAACAGCACAAAAACTGGAGATGGCTTGGAGAAAAGTGAGCAAACTTTTAAGACTTAGTGGTAAGTTATTAAAACATGCTATTGGTTGTCCTCCTCCATCTCCCATTGGCTGCAAAGTACAAATATTTGTGGGTTTTCAAAAACACAACTGCATTCATGCAAGTAAGGCAAGAGGAAACTTTGCTTTGTGTTTAATACGAACACTATGTTAGGGTGGTCGGAAATGATTGAAACTTGGATCTAAAAAGACGACGGCGTGTAAAGTGCAGGACTCAATGGCCACTTGGCCCCCCTAGTTAATGGTTTATGAGTGTCCACTTGTGTTCTGCAGAGACAATGACTTGCAAAAAAGCGAAAAATGCTATTCCTATATTTCTGCCAAGTGCAGCTTTAAATGTGTAGGATAGCTTCTACATAAGATGTGAATCAGAATTGCAAAATACAGTTCACAGTTCTATAAGTAGAAGTCTCATTAATTTCCTGCATAGATAATTTTAGGTAGCAACCAGTTAGAACTTCCAAAAACTGAACAGACAGTAAATACTACTATTTGGATAATTACATTTTTTAAAACAGAAATAATTATAAATAATGAAAATCATAGGTAGAAACGTGGATGGAGAACAATATTCCCCAAATGCTGTTGTGAGATACACCCTTACACTTTCCAGAAAAATAACAACACAATATCCAGGTAAAATGAAGACACTTCTAGATTTTAGGTCAGTGATAGGCAATGAATTAATTAATTCAAGACCTATGGTGTCATGCCCAGCAAACATACCCATGCAAGCCCACTGTGGATAGGTGTGGGGGAACTGTGGGACTGTGTGGGAAGGGCACACTTATCCCACACTGGCCCCAAGTGTGTTATCCAACACAGGGCACATAGCAGTTTGCCCTTTGGGGTCCCTATGTTTTCTGTGGTCAGCCCACAATTGAGAATGCCCATAGAAAATCCATGCATTCATGTAGGTTAGCCCATGTGGGGCCCACAGAAATATTTTGGTCCCCCTAAAGAGAATTCTGTGGGCAGCCCACTGTGAGAGCTATTGTTTCTTTAAAAAAGCAGCTGAAAGCTCATCTTTATAGAGATGCTTTTAGCTCGTCTTTGCTTTTATTCACTTTGACTGTTTTTTTTTATTGTTGGTTGATTCATTTATATGATTGCATTATTGTGTTATTTAGTCTATTTTATTGTATTATTTAGTCTGTTTTATTATGTAGAAGTTCTGTGTCATCTTGCTTTTGGCTTTATTGTGAACCACTTTGAGACTGACTTAGTCTTGAGTGATATAAAACAAAAATTCCTTAATTATTTGCTTTACAACAGAGAGCCCACTTGGGCTACTGTGGGTTAGACCATCCTGGCCCTGCAGTAGTTTTATTCCTTGAGTTCACAGTGAGGGTTATCTGTGGGTAGCCCCTTGTGGGCTCAGAACAGACTTTGGACTGCCCCACCCTGCAGACCACATATGCCGTGCACTTCACACCAGTACTGGGGGCCAACAGTAGGCTGCCCACACTGAGGGGCTCCAGTGGGGCCCCAATGGGGCGTGCTTGCTCGGTGTTTACTTCTCCAACTGCAAAAATAGACCTACATGGTTACTTGTTCTGACAAACTGTGGCTGAGGCTTCTAGTTATTGTAGTAAAATGCTAATTGGGATCCACAAAACCCCACTCATCAGAATGAGAAGGAGCATATTCAGATAATTTCTCCCAAATGATGCCCATCTTGCATTGGAAAGGCCACCAAAAAACAGAAAAATATATGCAAACCAGAAGCCCATTTGACTGAGCAGGGACGGAGGCAGTGGGCAGAAGCAGGCAAACAGCAAAGCAGTTAAAGTTAAAATGCCTTCCACTGTGCACGTTCCGTGTCCTTTCAGTGAAGTAAGCAGCGAGAATAGAGGCATGCAGCAGAATGGCAGGAGACTTAGTGGAATGGACGTGAACTACTGCAGCTCTGCAGTCCAACATGCATTTAGTGCCTCGGTGTTTCTACGGCCCAGCAGAAGAGGAGAAAATGCTCACTGCAGTCTCACACTGCTAAATTCCAAATGTGCACTCCAGCAGAAATACGATGAATTGCAGAAGTCTTTGGCAAGATTTTGCTGATGCAGCTCGAATTAATTATTTTAATTTGGGTGCAATTTGTTTTAAAATGTAGGTTGAGCCAAAAGGCTTCCAAGAGACAAGAAGGGAGGATGCATGATGATGCTCTCTCACCCAGTGCTGGGCACCTATGGGCTACTACAAGGAAATACTCAGTAACCATGCCCCCCACCCACCTTTAGTCCTTACTACCAAACCATCATCAAACTCTGTATCAATGATGCGATGAGACCCTGCACACACACAAACGCACGCACACACACAAACACACACACACACACACAAGACAGGGTAAGGCTGAGAGATTCTCCCACACTGAGAGACACAAAGGAGAAAGCTCAGTAAAGGAAACGTTAGCCACCAAACACTGTAGGTTAAAGGACACATACACTGTGAATACATGAACACACATACTCTGTAGTTTCTTGCTGGGACTGTCTCCGTGGACGTGCCTCCGTGGGAGGTATGGAGAGGGCTGGGGCAGTGGTATAGAGGACACATCATGCGTCTGGAGTTTATACCAGTGAGGAATGTCATCGAGCAAGGCTGTCTCCAACTCTATGAGGATCTGAGAGGGGGCGGAGAGGGAGATGGAGCGAAAAAGAACATGAGAAATATGTTTGTCTTTTGATGATGCTTGAGCTATGAATGCTTTTAATGCAGTTTCCCTCTTTGGGATATGACCCATCAGTACACAGAGATGCCAAATTGCCACATTGGTGAAGAAGTTTAAAAGAACATTAGTTACTTCCATTCCTAGACTGAAATCATTGGTAAAGCTACTCTGTAAGCATAGAAGAAATTCATTCGTATGTTCGACAGACTAAACAAATTTTGGGTGCTTGGGTTTTTGAGGTCATGCCCACTGATCTGACCTTTGGATCTACCTGCAGGTTTGCTGATTCTGTGGACATGCTTGGCCCAGAGGTGTGCACTATGAAGCAGCATTTGGGCTTATCCATATAACTTCAGGGTTAACCCTGGGCTTTCAGTATTATGAAGGTGGTTCACTTTTCAACAGGGTACATTACTCTTGTAACTTATGCTGCAGACCTAACCTGCTCCAGAGCACATTATGTTGGGGATTCGAGTTGAAATGCACAAAATCACTGACTTCATCTCACCCACTGTATTATGTGTTTATCCTCTTCATTTTTTTTATAATATCATAGTTTTATCTTACTTTGTAAAATCATTAGCCCTGACAGTAGACTTATCCATGTTTTTGATTGGTCAGATGCTGCAAACTCCACCCCTTTAATATGAATGTGCTCATAGCTTCATTGATAAACCCTGGACTGATTTATATATAAACAAAGAAACAACGGAAGGATTAACAAAGAATATGGCAATGTGCAGGTAAGGTTAGAAGCTAAGAAAAAAGCTTGTAAAGATACCATCCCTTTAAAAGTGGTTGCAGTATGCAGCAATGAAAATAAAGAATAAATCAGGACAGGTTGACATATGAGGTCATCTGTAGTGAGAGTAGGGAGGAGGTGGAAGAGAGCCTGGAGAGGCGGAGGTGTGCACTGGAGAGAAGAGGAATGAAAGTCAGTAGAAGCAAGACAGAACACGTGTGTGAATGAGAGGAAGGCAGGTGTAATGGTGAAGATGCAAGAGAAGAGGTTAGTGAAGGTGGATGAGTTTAAATACCTGGGATCAACACTCCAAAATAATGGACAGAGCACAAGAGAGGTGAAGAAGAGAGTGCAGGCAGGGTGGAGTGGGTGGAGACGAGTGTCAGGGGTGTTTTGTGACAGAAGGATAGCAGCAAGAGTAAATAAATTTTTCAAAGACTT
>VUQH01060117.1:0-15786 GCA_015106775.1 Etroplus canarensis | reverse complement strand
CTGCTTCCTGTCTTTTTGTCAGTGCCACCGTCTCCAAACCATACATCATAGCAGGTCTCACTACCGTCTTGTAAACCTTCCCTTTCACTCTTGCTGCTATCCTTCTGTCACAAAGCACCCCTGACACTCATCTCCACCCACTCCACCCTGCCTGCACTCTCTTCTTCACCTCTCTTGTGCTCTGTCCATTGCTTTGGATGGTTGATCCCAAGTATTTAAACTCATCCACCTTCACCACCTCTACTCCTCTTCACCGTTCCACCTGCCTCCCTCTCATTTATGCACATGTACTCTGTCTTGTTTCTAGTGTTTCTCCTTACTCTCACTACAAATCACAATGTCGTCTGTGAACATCATAGTTCATGGAGACTCCTGCCTGACCTCGTATGTCAGTCTGTCCATCACCATTGCAAACAAGAAGGGGCTCAGAGCTGATCCCTGATGTAATCCCACCCCATCCTTGAACTCATTTGTCAGTTCAGCAATAAAAAATACGGAGCTCGTAATGAACATAATAAAATTGTCAACTTATTTGGTACCCCAGTTCAACTGTTTATTAGCACACATACCTGTATCTAATCAACCAATCAAATGACAGAAAAATTTAGGTACTTATACATGCTCTAGATGACCTTCTGAAATTCAAACTGAGCATTGGATTCAATGTTCCCTAAGCTGCACACTTGCATGTGCGCTGCATAGATTTGCTGGTGTGCACGGAGGACACGGGAGCAGTGCGCAATTGCGCAAGCACATAGCTTAGAGGGAATGTTGATTGGAATGGGGAAGAAAAGTGATTTAAGTAACTTTGAATGTGGAATGGATGTTGGCACTAGATTGGCTGGTCTAAGTGTTTCACAAATTGCTGATCTACTGGGATTTTCCCACACAGCCATCTCTAGGCTTTTCAGGGAAAGATCTGAGAAAGAGAAAATAACCAGTGAGTGGCAAATCTCTGGCTCCTGTCAGCTAAGCACAGGAAACTTAGGCTACAGTTTGCAAGGTCTCACCAAACTTGGGCAATAAAAGATTTGAAAGTAAGGTCTGATAAGTCTTGATTTTTGTCAAACCATTTGGATGGATGGGTCAGAATTTGGCATTTGCTTTAAAAACATGAATTGACCCATCCTGCCTTGTACTGTGTGAGTGCTTCAGGCTGGTGGTGGTAGTATTCCAGCTTCCACAGGCGTGTATCAAGCCAGCGCCACATTAGCAGCACTCTGGTTCCCGACCATTCACCCTCTGTCCCTCTGGGCTACTGCTGCCCCCTTAACACACTGTGGGCCTCTTAATACCAACTGGGCATTGTTTAAACACAACAACCGACCTGAGTCTTGTTGCTGACCTCGCTCATCTCTTTATAACCACAGTGATGACCACCTATGTTGTGATGCAGCCCAGCAGGATAATGTGCCATGTCACAGAGCTCGAATCATCTCAAACTGGTTTGCTGAACATGACAATGAGTTTGCTGTATTCATCACGGATGTGCAGTGGACAAATCACTGAAGAATGTTTCCAGCACCTTGCTGAATCTATGCCAAGAGTTAAGGCAGTTCTGAAGGCAAATGTGGTGCCAACCTGGTACTTGCTATGTGCCTAATAAAGTGGCCAGTGAATTTAATTCCCCTTGTGAAAAATACACTTTTTCTTGAAAGAATTAGTTAAAGTCCCTTACCTTATGTATGGCACTAAAGCACTTATAGTTTGTAAACTGCACGTTCAATAGTAGGAAAAACAACATGTTCAGAAGCATTAAAATTGTCATTCAGGAGCTACAGCGAAGAACTTCAGATTCCAACTAATTCTCTATGATCCACATTGGCCTGTACAAGACTCGTGCCAGAGCCTGGCCAAGGACAGCAAAACCGGAGATTGTCAGTGTACCGCAGTGCTCATTAACACTGACAGATGGCCGGATCGAGCAGAAACGCTAACTGGCCCAGCAGCACGCCAGAGGAGCCTGGGAGATTCCCAGGCTCTGTTTCACAGCGGGAGTAAAACAACGGTAACGATAACTTCAGATGGGGATTTTAGAAGCCTTTGAGCAACTTCAGTTTCGAGGTAAGTGAGCAAGGAGAATAATTTAGAAGATGTTTTCTTTTTCTGGAAGGGAGAGAAACAGAAGTAACCTAATTGAAAGTGACAGGTTATCCCACGGGATAATGGCTGATGGAGAAATCAGAGAAGTCTGCATGACTCTAGTGCTGCTAATCCAAAAATTGAAATGCTCACTGAGAATGATTAAGTTCTTGAGCATTTTACCTGCTGAGTCAGCAGTCCACTGAGAACTTGCTAAGTCAGCTCTTTGGGTTTTGGAGGATGAACACTTTGCACAGATTAAATAAAAAAATCTGGGCTGCTCCTCGAACTGATGCTACATCATTATCATCATCTTCATCATCAAAGCATCAGCTCTTTGGAGATATTAAGGTATTATTGTTTCTCATAAACAGAGCATGTGAGTCATGGATCCTCTTCTACTGTTACATCTGCTGTTTGAGGGATTTCACTAAACTGAAGATGGACAAAATCACGGTGTTTGTGTTTCAAGTTTCTTTTTTAGCGAACCTCCTGTGCGGAACCCCTCAGTGTCAATTTCTTTCAGTTTGTGACAATTGAAAAATCTATAAATCACATGATCTTCACTGTGTGGTTTTCCCCACATGGTTTGGACTGCCTAATTTTCTTGCTTTCTTGGTAAGCCGAATGGTGGGCTTATTTTTTTAATTCAATGTAATGTTTACTGGTTCTTGCATTACGTATTTAAGGGTGTGACATAACATTTACTCTATGTAGAAAATACAAGCAAATGTGTAAAAGTGTTCTGTTTGTTTTCAAGAAGAGCACTGATTGCCATTTGTCTTAGGTTTTTTTTTTAAATTTAATATACCTTCCATTTATACACTTGTTTGTAGTTCTTTAACTACTGGGTTTATACTAGACTTAATACTGTCTTCCGTGTTTCTAGTGCTATTGCTGTTGGCGGTCTTCAGCCGAGGACATGGGCAGCCTTCTGGCAGTTCACTCACTTTAACAGGTGATATAATTTGCTTGCATATTTAGTGTGGTGTTTCAGTTGTGTTGTGGTGTCATTTGTTCACTGGTAGTATACTCCCAGTGCCCAAGGAGTGGGTGGTTGGCTTTCCACACCTGTAGTATGACTGTCTATCTTGTTCTCTCCTCCCTTGGATATTATTTAAGCAGAGCTTTTAATAAATGCCCCATTATGGCACCTAACCAACACTGACTATTGTGGCCTCTTAACTGAGCTCCCGGATTATGTATCTTTATTACAATCCCTATGATCTTGCACACAATTTGGGTGAACTATCAGTTGACTACTGCGTGCAAGTTTCACTAAACTAGAAGTAGCAATTTTTGTGAATTGTGGATGGATGGATGAAAGGACGACAAACACCTCGCCATAGCATTAGCTCAACTGTCCTTCAGCCTAAAAATGTTTACTGTCCACACTGTTGTGGCAATCTGTTAATGATGAGAACCTTTGTGAGTTTTATTCCTGCACCAATATGGGCTTGTTACATAAAGATTTGAGGTTTCCACATCAAGAGAGCCAAAAGTAAAGGGACAGTCAACATTCATTCACATCCGTTCGGCTGAAGAAACTTGTCTTAGCTGTCTTATGACTGGTCTCTGTTCAATGTACTTCTGCAGAAGCAAAATTAAAGATCTCAACCTGAGCTTTTCAAATGTTAAATGGATTGGTGCTTATATAGCACTTTTCTACTCTAACTGAGCAATCAATGCGCTTTTTATGACAAGCCTCATTCATCCATTTTACTATCATGCACACAGTCACACTTCGATGGATCCATCGGAAGAAATTTGGGGTTTAGTGTCTTGCCCAAGGATGGTTCGGCATGTAGACTGGAGAAGCCAGGATTCGAATGGCCAACCCTCCAGTTGGAAGTGACCCACTCTACCTCCTGTGTCACCCCTCTGATTGAATTATGACCATATGCTTACCATTAACTTGCATTTTTCCTATTACAGCACTGAACATGAAACCAGTATATATCCTAACTAGCATGTCTTCAGACTGTGCAAGGAAGTCGAAGTGCATGCAGGCTCCACAAAGAGAGAACCAAGCCAGCTGATGTACAGCACTAACCACTGCACTAATGCGCTTCTTCCGCTTTAGTGTGTTGATTTCATCTGTCCTTAGTGTCATTTAGCCCAAGCCTGTTCAGTGAATTCCAGTAAGGTATGCTGAATTCACTTCAACCTAAGCAGATAAGCTAAATTCCGCTGGCTCGCCGACACTCTGAGGTTAAATGGAGGCAGGGGGGATTCAGAATAATTGTAAAGGCAAATACCAAACATCGAGCCAAAGCTGCTGTGTCATTAAAGCCTCCTTCAGGGAGAAATGTGTCCTGTGGGACAATTTGTTAGGAAGAATGGGACACCATGCCTGTGTATAAACACAGTGTACAATAATCCTGCTACAAAACATCATGTGACGTGCCATCAAACATGAACATTTCAAACATTGTCTTATATCCTATATGCTTGTGATAGGAGTAATACGCACACACAACCTCTGTGTACATTACAGGCTGTTACAGCTCTACGTGAATTCTTAATCTTATTTATGCAATATGTCAAGATTGCTGGGATGTTTTTCAGGAAAATAAAAACACAGCAGGACCAAGCATTTACCAGTAAACCAGAAAAGAATTAGTGCTCTTTTTCAAGCCAGCTCTGCAGCTTTTCTAAATAGATGCAAAATGGAAATCATACAAGAACAATAAAATACAGCAACAGATTAAAAAAGAATCTAATAAGTCTTTCCCAATATAGAAAGTCACTTGACTCAATATCAATATCTAAAATATTAGCTGAAAACCATATGGTTTATACAACCCCAGTTCTAAAAAGGTTGGGACGCTGTATAAAATTTACAAATTTACTTTTTCATTAAAAATATAAGCTCATCTTGAACTTTATGGCAGCAACACATCTCAGAAAAGTTGGGACAAGGCCAACAAAAGGCCTGAAAAGTAAGTGGTACTAAACATGTTGCAACTAATAAAGTTAATTGGCAACAAGTCAGTAATATGACTGGGTATAAAAAGAGCACCTTAGAGAGGCAAAGTGTCTCAGAAGAAAAGACGGGCAGAGATTCAGCAGTCTGCCAGAAACTGTCTATAAATTGTGGAGCAATTTCAGAATAATTTTCCTCAATGAAACATTTCAAAGGTTTTGAACATTCCATCATCTACATAATATCATTGATGGATTCAGAGACATCTCTCTGTGCAAGGGACATGGCAGAAAGCCAATATTGGGTTCTGGTGATCTTGCATTACAAACAGGTATGATTCACTGCATGGGCTCAGGAACACTTCCAGAAATCAGTCTTTGAACACAGTTTACTGTGCCATCCACAAATGCAGGTTAAAGCTCTATCGTGCAAGGTCATATTTGAACATGATCTGGAATGGATGTCCACTGATTGCACACTACCTGCTCTGCATCATCCAGCAGACAGCCCAATGAGTGATCATATAGCTGCTAAAGAGACAGTTTCCTCAATGCGTATAGCAGAGACCAAAAACAGCTAAAAGAAAGACAAATGCTGCTTTGTCACAGCTGATGTCTGAATTTGTAGCTTTTTGCAGTTTCCATCTAGATTTAACATAAAATTTAAATAGAAAAATAAATAAAAGATAAAATAAATTGCATAATGAATGCCTTTTCCATCTGCCACTTTATTCACTCTAGTACCAGTCAAACTCAGCAAGGGAAAAGGCTTCATTTAGATTAAGATAAGATATTCCTTTAATAGTCCCACAGTGGTGAAATCTCAGATTTCATGTTAAAAATGTATTATTTCTTTTATGTATTCATTTAAGGCATGGGTTATAGTTTAACAAAGACACTTAGCATTTACTTGTGAGACTCTTTTAACTGAATTATGAAGCACTAACATTAGCTCTTCCTTCAACAACGTCCTAAAATGTACCTTTTGGCTGCTCCCTTGTATGCTCCACCAAGGGGTCACCACAGCTGATTAATCCGCATTGGTAATTTGGCAGAGGTTTTATGCCCAGTGCATCCTTCAACAACATCCAAGACTAACATCCACTTGAGGCTGGCTCCAGAAGTGAGTCTATCCCCACAGACTCCCAAATTAAAAAGACCAACTTTACAGAAGAAATTATTATATGGATTCTATTACTGGCAGGTGTAGCTGCAAGCTGTCTGTTGGGCTTCACCTCTGCTTATTTACTTCACTAAACTGGACCTAAACTGACCGTGTCTGTAGTGTTGATGCCCTTTAATACAAAAAGCAGGGTTGGGAATCAGAATCGTAATACTTTATTAATCCCATGGGGAAATTGCATTTACTATGTTCTGAATTTTACTAACAGCTCCATGAAGTCTGTGCTTGAGATTTGTTGTGTAAATTCTAGCATTGTATTTGAATGTTAATGTAGTACGAATTAGCAGGTGTCTGTGTCTATGTGGTGCATCCATACAGTCTATGGACGCAACTTCATAATAAAAACTAGCTAGCGTCACCTGATAACTCATCACACCATGCTCCGGTCCAGATATGGTCACACCTGGCTCTACAAATACAAAATGGTGGCAGCCAAAGGACTAATCTTCAAAATGCCACAATGGGTGATGTCATCATGGCTACGTTCAGCTTTTATACGGAATATATGGTAACTACCAACAAAAGCCAAGATGGTCTTCTTCTTCTGTTTTTGGGTGCTCCCTTTAGGGGTCACCACAGCAGATCCTCTGCCTTCATCTGAGGTGACACATCACATCGCTGAAGTGGAAGCAGAGGTTGCAAACTGTTTGCTGAGGACTGTGATGAAGATGAAGAAGAGAGAAGCCAGAAACAGTCTTTGTCCTTGTCAGTCCTGCTAGCAGTACCAGGGGCATGGCGCCACACTTAGACTGCTGCATGGAGGGAGATTCACCTGGAGTACCAAGGGCCCGAAGCTCCGCTCGTACTACTATTCATTCCGTCTTCTTCTGTCACGCCAACCCTCTGCAAGTTCTCCTTCACTACATCAATGAAACATCTCAAACTCTGCAAACCACTCAACCTGGGTTGTCCATCTGACATAGTCATTATACTCACAAAGCACTCCTGACACTTATCTCCATCAACCTAACCTTGTCTGTACTCTCTTCTTCACCTCTCTTTTGCTCTGTCCATTGCTTTGGATGGTTGACCCCAAGTATTTAATCTCATCCACCTCCACTACCTCTGCTTCTTACATTTTCACAATTCCACCTGCCTCCCGCTCATTCACATCCACATAGTCTGTCTTGTTTCTACTGACTTTCATTCCTCTTCTCTCCAGTGCATGCCTCCACCTCTCCAGGCTCACTTCCACCTTCTGCCTCCACCTCACTACAGATCACAGTGATGTCTGCAAACATCATAGTCCACAGAGACTCCCATCTGACCTCATCTGTCAACCTGTCCATCACCATTGCAAACAAGAAGGGGCTCAGAGCTGATCCCTGATGGAAACCCCACCCACACCTTGAATTCATGTCACTCCTACTGCACACCTCACCACTGTCTCACCGTCCTTACATATGTCCTGCATCACTCTGATATACTTGCCACAGTTCCTCGCTTGGCACTCTATTATATGCTTTCTCTACAAAGACACAGTGCGGCATCTTGTCACCTTCTCTGTACTTCTCCACCAACACTCTCAAAGCAAACATTGCATGTGTTGTACTCATTCTCAGCATCAAGCCATCCTGCTGCTTGCTGATCATCACCTCTTTTTTAAACTAGCTTTAACAACTCTTACCCTTCATGGTATGACTCATCAGCTTGATTCCTATGTAGTGACTACAGCTTGGCACATCACCCTTATTCTTGAAGATCTGTACCAGTGCACTTCTTCTCCATTCCTCAGGCATCCTCTGACCCTCCAAGATTGTGTTAAACAATGTGGTTAAAAAGTCCACTGCCCTTTCTCCTAGGCATCTTCATACCATCTCATAAACAACAGCCAAGATGTTGACAGTCAAAAATATAAAAAAAAAATGTTTCAAAACAGGACATCACAAACTGGTAAGTCACTTCACAGTGTCTGTGTCCAGTCAGAGACATTATTTGAGTGATGTGGCACTATAAGAATCCTAAACTGAAATCTGTGGAAGAATGCTACAACAGCAAAAGTGGTAGTGGCAGTAGTATTACGAGATGAAAAAAACATTTCTAAAACCTGAAGTTCTTATGGTGTTTTTGTCTAAATGATTAGTGAGTTTTTACATGTAAAGTTACAGGAAAAATTCATTGAAGATCTCCATCTAAAAACGTGGGGGACTAGGTCTAATCCATTTCTGGGAAGCTTAATTTTTGGACTTTAATGCAAAATTTAGAGAATGCTTTAAAATAGCTGAGGCTAGGTCTAGTCTAGAGTCATTTCAAGATGATGAGTGGTGCAACGTGCTTTCTGTGAGGACGTTGATAGAGCTTGTAGAGATATTTCAAGAGCATTTAGTGACACTTAGCCAATCTCTTTACACTAAAGGATCTCTGGGCATGTCTAATATATTAAGGTGACACCTGCAACAACATGGCAACATCTGATAAAATGTAATGTTTTGCAGTCCAATTTTTTTATGTAGGGAAACATGCTGCACAATGCCAAAGAAGAGAGAAAAAGGAGAGATCTTGTTTTTCGGGCCCAGCTAGCTAAAGAGTGTTTAAAATAGCTAATAATCCCAATCCACACCATCTACCCATTACCAGCCCCTGAGTTATAGTAATCTGGATTAAAACATCTGGAACAGCCTCCTTCTGGGACTGACTGATGAGAGGGATAAACTGATGCAGCCCAGCTAACTCTACCTAGTGACTCTTGAACCCAAACACTCTTGAGTGGCTTATTTTAGCACAGTCCATCACTTCTGCGTTAGCAGGGAAATTCAAAAGTGCCAAGATGCTAGTGGAAACCATGTAGCGTGCAACTGCAACCAGGCTTGATTTTATCTGGTGGTAAACGGTTGGCTGTTGCAGCTGGCTGTCAGCGAAGTATTACGTAGCCAGCGAGCCACTGACCTAATTCCACAAATCTGCTGGCCTAAATCACAGGGACTCTCCAAATAAATGAGAGCTGTCCTGAGAGAAGCAGGGTTTAGCCACAGCACAGAGGTGTAGATGACACACGGGGATAGTAATGCACTGTGTGCTGGGTGGACACCTCATCCTATCACTTATCGTATAGTTTTACAGTCCAAAATTAGAGTGTGTTGGTACTAGAGTATGCTTAGGTGTTAAAATATCTCTTTCTTTTCTTGCATTATTTGTAATTCAACTGCCAGGGCTATTTAAGATGGTAGATGGGAGAAATATATGACTGAAAGATACGGGATTATGTTTTTGTTTTCCCTTATATCAGATCAGCTATCTTTAAAGTTTGTGTTGGATGTCTTGCCCAGTCTATTGATTGTCTGTGTCCCAGAGTATTAGCAGCAGGTCAGATTACAATTAGCCATCAAAGCTATTACTGCTCTGACTCTAATCTTGTCCAGAGCACACTGGGTGTACAGTACCGGCATAGTTGGAAAGTGCTCATGACGAGAATACAGCAAATAGAGAGATCAAATTAAGATCCTTTGGGATTCAGCTACACAGACTGAGGATCATAATGAGGAAATAAAGGATGAACATGTGACCTAGGCAAGACCTGCCAGAGCTCATTAACAAGATCTAATGAGAAGACTACTGAGTGGGAGAAAAAGCCTTGACAAGTAAGGAAAAGTATCTAATGTAGGAAAAGGGATGACAGCAAACAGTGTAAGGTATGTAAGTTTAGAGAGATTTAGCTTAGTAAGCTGGTGGAGTGAGCACATCTGTCTGACTGACCTTTCTCGCTGACGCTTTCCATGTCCACGTCCTCACAGCTGGTGTACTCGGGCGTGGAGCCGCCCTCCTCCTCTGAGCTGCTGATGGACATCTGCCTCTTGTTGACTCCGCGCTTGCTCTTGTATGACCGTGGAGGGGGCGGCCGCAAAGACTCCGACTGGTCCGAGCTCTGAGAGTCCTTCCTCAGCAGGTTATCCCCACCTTTCTCCCTTGGTGGCCGTGTTGTACCGGGCTCTGGGCGGCTGTTGTTCGGACCCCAGTCTGGAGGCACAGGTCCCCCGGGTTGGGACCCCGATCTCACACCACCTCCAGCAGGTGGTGCCCCCCCTCCAACCCCCACGGTCCTATCTGTAGAGTAAGCTCGGTGGTTCTCCAAGAGGACCTTGCGGTCTCCCTCCCCACCTCCACCCCTCCTGGCAAGACGGTTTTCTGGCACCTCCCCCATGTTGCCCCCTCCTCCACCTTCACCAGGCCCCAGTCCAACTTCATTTATTGCAAGATCACTGTGTCGTCGCTCATGCCGTACCTTTGACACCTTAGCATGCATGCGCATCTCCTGCTCCTCTTTCTGTGGTTTCACTGGGTATCTCGCCAGGTTGGGGTCACTGCGATAGCGGTTCTGGAACTCCTCCTCACGCCGCTGCCGTTCCCTCTTCTCCTCCTCCTCTGGGCGTCTCCGGTGAGCTTCTGAACGACTCAGGTTGTCATCGCCATCCTCGTAGTCCTGAGAGTGAATCTTTTCCAGTCGCCGTCCGTCTCCTAACCGCCTCTCTCCTCTGTCTCCAGAACCCACCCGCTCGTCGAGGGATGACTGTGAATGTAACTTGTCTGCAGGTCTCCGGCCAGTACCACGTCCCATCCCTCCCCTACCATTTTGTTCATGGAAGGAAACTGGCCTTTTTCTGAATGAGGAAATAAAAAAGATATATTACAGACAAAAAAAAAAACAGGAGCATGTGTTTTAAGGACAGAAATATCCTGTGCTTCTTTTATACCCTCTTTTTATATTTTTAAAAATCTTCTTAGTTCAGTCATAAGGGGCTGTCAGCAGATTAAAAAACTACTAACCAGAATGAGACAGCAATGAATTCTTATCTAACACACCAAACAAATTAAAACAAAGAGATTGAGTCAAAGACTCTCAAGACTAAAACCTGGCTGTGACCTACCTTCTTCACTGGTTAAACTAGAGCAGACACAGAGTTGCACAGAGGGATTAAAAAACAACAAGAGCTTCAGCAAATTAATATGCTATACAAACTGGATCTTGCAGCACTGCTAGCTTTCACCAAGTCACTTGATGAAAAGGAAAAGGGGGAAGGGATTCAAGTAAAGAGGGAAATGTGTCACAGAACTTACTTTTCCCTAGGGGGTTCACTTTGAGAGCGAGATCCAGGCATCGTGTCAGCACCCTTGGGAGCGGTGATACCGGAGGGCGGATGCGCCCCGTCCGGTGGCCCTGTGTTGGCGTTGGTGCTGGAGGGTGGGGCTTGGGACCTGGAGCGGAGTAGCTTCCTGTCCCGCTGGGCCTCACCTCCCGTGGCTGGGTCTTTTAAAGAGGTGCCCAGGCTCCCGGGCCTCACCCCTGAGCCCGAAAACCATTCTCCTGATTTGGTGAGAATCTCCTGTTGCTTACGGCACTGGTTGCATACCCACATTACCTGGGAAGGTTGAAAGAAAAGAAGTGTTTGGCAAGCTTGCAAGTACATTAACCTTTTAACTTCCATCATGTCACTGGCAACACATCTAAGGTTAGGGTTGGGTTTTGGTTTGTGCTAAATAGCCAAATTTTCAGAAACTAGTATCACCATCTAAATGTTTCATCTGGTGCTGCAAACGGTCGAAAATTAATGTTAACTTTCCAAAGCTTATTCCTTAATGGTTTGTGGGTAACCTGTTAAATTAGAGGAATACCCAACATAAAAGTGGCTAGGTTCTGTTACAGATACAGTCCCTTTCAAGGCCAATTAACTAGTTTTTGCTGTGCACTGAAGACATCTATGCATAAGATCAAGTGATTCCCTGGTATTTACGTGAAGATATGTTAAACAACATAGAACATGACACACTTTGTATCAAACCACCCAGTTTTTTAAGCAAAGCATTGGAACCTGGCCAACAAGGTTTTTTTTAACTAAATTGCAAGTCAAAAACAGCTCATATTTGTTTGATTATCCCTTGCTTGCAAAAACCCCATCAAGCCTACGACCCACAGACTCCACCAGATTTCTGTTTCTTCATTGGTTATACCTTTCCAAACCTTTACGATCACATCCTTTAGTTGTCTGTTTTGAGGGGTTTCTCCCTTCAGTCTTCTATTTAGGAAGTAAAATGCAGGTTTAGTTGGGTTAAGATCTATTGATTGGCTTGGCCAGTCCAGAACCTTCCATTTTCTCCCAGATCAAGTCCTTTGTTAAGGGGGCAATGTGTCTGTCTTGCTGCATAACAAAGTTCCTACTTTTTCCTTTCCATCACTTTGGTAGAGGTTCATCTTTGTTTTGTCAGTCCATAAAACTTTGTTTCAGAACTGTGACTCATCTCTGTACTCTGTAGATTCCAATCTGGCTTTCTGATTGTTACTGCTGATGAGTGGTTTGCATCTTGCAGTATGATCTGTTGTTGTTATTCTTCTTCTCAAAGTCTCCTTCGAACAGTGGACTGTGATATTTACACCCCTGCTCTTTAGAAGTTGTTCTTGATGTTGCAGCCAGTTGTTCTGGAGTTTTCTTTATGGCTCTAACCTGCTGTCCATCGTCAGTTGTTGTTGTTTTTGTCGGACAACCCGTTTGATACCCGTTGCTTACTACATCAGTGTTTTCCTCCTTTATCGGGACATTTCAAATTCTGGTACTGGCTATGCCCAACGTTTTTGCTATGCCTCTGATGGATTCCCCCCATTCAAAGCTTCAGAATGGCATGCTTTTTTTCCCATAGACAGCTCTCTGTTCTTCTTCTGTTCTTCTACCCTTCTTACAATGAGAACAGACATCCAGGGCTACTTAGTGATTAAACAATCAATTTTATATAAAATGTGGTTTGATACAAAATGTGTTATGTCCTATCTCATTTAACATACCTATATGTAAATAGCAGGGAATAAAAGCTGAAACTCTGATTTCTTTATGTCTTCAGTGCAAAACAAAAATGCATTAATTGGCCTGCTCTACCAACACTGCTGGAGGGGACTGTGATCTGCAGCAATGAAGACATCTGCACAACACAGTTGAACTTTATTGAGCTTTTAGCTGAAGACCATAAATTTATAAGAGCAGATTCAGTTTTTCTATACATTAAAAAAGCGTGTGTATCAACAAACACCCAACCCTAACTGTAATATATATATATACACTTGGCAGTCCCACACTTGCTTCTTGTCCTCCTTCCTTTGCCACAGCTCACAAAATATTAATGAGCGCTCAAATACGACAAACCCTGTTGTTTGAACACATCCATTATCTGTGCACAGCTTGGTGAAGGCTGTGGTCAGGGGAGTCCCTGAAGGGGTCATGTTTTACCTGTCCCACTGCTCTGGAGTTTTCACTTATATTTAGGGGTGTAACATTTCTCCATTATTGGGATGTACTTCCAGTTCAGTCTTTAAACTTTACAGCTTTTGCCCAACTGGGCATTAATAGCTCCTCATGGATATCACGATATAGGGAAGATGGAATTGCAATACGATACTGGAGATGTTTTCATCATGTTGGTATACCCCTATTGGCATTGCATAAGGATTATATATATTAGATTGTGTTTTTCTCCTGATGATTACTTTATGAAAAGATCTGATAGGCTAGACACAACAGTGCAATACCGTAGATGAAAACAAGGAAGAACAATGATTTCTAAATGGCTTTGTGCTGTATGTTATTTTATTATTTTATCCTTTTTGCACCATTTCAGTCTCTAAAAATACACACACAAATGATATTTACCAATGATATTTTGCTGAGTGATGTTAACATATAAAATGATTAAATCTGATTCCTCATCCTCTAAATGAAACCCACAGACGACATCAAATACTCACATGTAGCCATGGCTACTGAATATCACCTCATATCCACAGCACAAAAAAACAGGCTTTATCTCCCTCCGTATTTATAATCCCACTGGTGTATTTTGCAGAGAATAAAGCCAAAGCAAGGCGTCCCCTGTATTACGTTGCAGAACCTTGGCACAAGTTAAAAACAAAGCACCTCTGGGACCTTTGGAAACCCCCAAAAATGTTACTCCTCCTTGACAGCCAGAGGGATGGACTGTTAGCAGTCAGTTTAGCATTTAGCTTTTAGTGAGCCAAAGCACATTCATCATGGCCTGATTGAATCCCAGTTGGCGCATGTCCAGACTAATCTAAAGTAAATCAGCTGCCCGCACGGCCCACAGCTGTCGGGCAGCCGCCCAGCCACACACTACACTCTCTGACTCTCCGTGTCTTTCTCCACCTCAGCAGAGGGGCAACAGATTAGCAGTGGCCAGTAATCCCTTCACCCTTATTCAACTCATCATCAGCTGACAATAGTAGCTAACAATTCATAGTTTTTGACCTATGGTGCACCCATCCTCCCCTGCACATGCTGTTACATAAAGTATTTTACATACAGTAAAATTTGCTCAAACACATCAAATTTCAGCTACACAATCAAATTTTCACATCTGGATATCATTTTAATTTTAAACCCATTTAAGCCAACTTTTAATTGTGATGCCACAGTGGCATTTTTTCAAACCTGTTACGTCCTAACTTTATTGGTAGGGATGAGGGGTTGCAAATGTAACACCTTGGGTTTCTTCAAGGAGAAATAAACTTACTGCTCAGTATGATTCTTTCCATAACTGGGGAGGAGGAACAAGATCGTTTTACTGTTTTACATTAAAGAGTGAGGGGTGGATGACCCACAGGAAGTGGTCTGGGGCAGACTCAAACCCAGGCCCCTGAAGGAGGCCTCTGGTACATGGGTCACCTGCTCAAAACCAGGTGAGCTATCGTTGCACCCAGGATCATTTTACCTTGTCAGAAGTTTTGATAAAAATTGATGGTGATGTATAAAAGTTCACATTTGTTTGTACAGTATTTTGCTTCTGAAGAAAAGCCATGCCTTTCAGTCTCCTGATCAAAACAGTGCTACCACTGCAGAAAGGCAGTCACAGTCAGGTATTGAAGTACTTTGCTTTCGAGGCGGACTAAGGAGTGATAAATGGTTCACAAAAAGGCAATATGGAGACATTGCTGTTGTACTTTTTAGACCAAGAACAGAAATATTTCCACTACATCCAGATCTGTTCAAAGAATTCAAGGTTTCAATGAATAAAAACAACAATCAAAGTGTTTTAATTCTTATGTTATTCTTAAATACTCGTGATCATTTAGTTTTAGACAGCTGGCATTACCACTGTGAGATCAACTACAGTGGGTACGGAAAGTATTCAGACCCCTTTAAATTTTTCACTCTTTGTGTCATTGCAGCCATTTGCCAAAATCAAAAAAGTTCATTTTATTTCTCATTAATGTACACTCAGCACCCAATCTTGACAGAAAAAAAACCAGAAATGTAGAAATTTTTGCAAATTTATTAAAAAAGAAAAACTGAAATATCACATGGTCATAAGTATTCAGACCCTTTGCAGTGACACTCATATTTAACTCACATGCTGTCCATTTCTTCTGATCCTCCTTGAGATGGTTCTGCTCCTTCATTGGAGTCCAGTTGTGTTTAATTAAACTGATTGGAGTTGATTAGGAAAGGCACACACCTGTCTATATAAGACCTTACAGCTCACAGTGCATGTCAGAGCAAATGAGAATCATGAGGTGGAAGGAACTGCCCAAGGAGCTCAGAGACAGAATTGTGGCAAGGCACAGATCTGGCCAAGGTTACAAAAGAATTTCTGCAGCACTCAAG
>VUQH01060116.1:0-12148 GCA_015106775.1 Etroplus canarensis | reverse complement strand
TGAAGGCAAAGTTCGAAAAACACATTCATCATTTCCATTAAAATCATTATTTCTAACTCTGGCAATGTCAGCATGCCCTGGTTATTTGCTATATTTCCTATTCAAAATAATTTCATGTGTGTTTCCATGGAAACCAAGAGAATGTTGAAATATGGTATCTACTGTATATATGATGGCTGCTTATATTAAACATGGCTTATATTAAACATGAAACAAGTTTCAAATGTTGCATTCAGCACATGTAATAAAACATGTAGTTTTTAGATGCTTATAACTCTTTGATGTCAAGAAGAAGTATTTTTAATAGGGTCATGACTCTGCCTGTGAGCGCAACAGAGCCATCCACCTGCTAGGAATGTTTTTTCACCACTCCACACATAGGTGCATAACAAGTTTTAGAGGTTAACCAAAGAACATTTTTAGTTGTGAAGGTTAACTTAACTTATGGAACTTTTTCTGAATTAAAAAAATGCACAAGACAACAGTGAATAACCGGGTGAGACTCTTCTCATCCCAGTCACAGCCAAAAGCCAACTTGTTTGTTTTTCCACCCCACTTCAGACTCTTTTCAACAGAACTATGTATTAAGCTGGCTTTGTGGCTCAGGTCTGTTTTTTCTATAAAGGGCAATGAAAAGGAGTTAGAACCACCAGTGTTAGTATATCGCTGAAAAATTTGGCTTGTTACTACAAATTTAGTGAAGACAACAGGCATATACATTCACCAGCTACTTTATTAGGTACACCTTGTTAGCACCAGGTTGAACCCTCTTTTTTCTTCAGAAACACCTTCTTGGCAGAGATTCGGCAAATTGCTGTAGCCCTTGTGCTTTAAGGTTCAGCATGTTATGTGTTCAGAGATACGCTTGTGCATACCTTGGTTGTAGCAAGTAGTTATTTGAGTTATTGCTGCCTTCCTGTCAGCTCAAAACAGTCAGACATTCTCTGACATCTGGCATCAACAAGGCAGAGAACTACCACTCACTGGATAATTTCTCTTTTTTGGACCAGTCTAGTCTTGGACAACCCTATAAAAGGTTGTGTGGGAAAATTGTGGTAATGAGAAGTTGAACAGGTGTACCCTATGAAGTGGCCAATGAGTGTATATAGACACTTTTGTACAGCTTATGATTAAAGACTAAATCCATCATTTTTACAAGCAGGTAGTGAGCATAATATTTACTAGAGTGATGTCAGTTGTTAGGACTGCCACGTTGGATGGATGCCAAATTGGAATTTAAAAAAGAACACTTTTTTTAATTTGTAGGATTACAGGTAGAGATTGGAACCTCTGCTTTTGTGCCCTATGGCATAAGTTGCAGAAACCAAGGAAGAGACAGCCAATCAGAAGAAAGTTAGTTTAAATGGAGGGTGGTCTTCTAGGAAGCTTGTTGAGTAGAGTAAAGGTTATTTTCAACTCTAACAAGTCCACTTTAAACTTATCTTCTGCAGAAATACATCAGTAATTTAAGTACTTCAACCTCAAACAATTTCCCGGGTCGGTAAGCTCCTCTAACTTGTTGTTTCTCCCTCTGTTCTGGTCTGATGTCACACAGGGAGGATGCTCCGCCTCCTGACAGCCGCCCCATCAGTCGTCATACGAGCCTGAGTCCCAGTCAGCTCCCACAGGTGACTTACTGTCAGGTGGATGGGACCGAGGTGAATGAGGAACCCACACATGCGCCGTCTAGCAACAGCCACGGACACACGCCGGTCAAATACACACCAGTGGAGTATAACAGCAAGTACGGATATGCAGTGTGAAAGTCAAAGAGAGCTGGATTAAGTTGAGGCTTCAGGACAGTTGGGAAACTTTGGAAACCTGATGAAAATTTGCAGCAGTAGCAGTCTTTCCTGGACTTTAATTAACTAAATTCAAAGCTATGCATTGTGAGGCTTTTATGATAACGTTGTTCAATGTGATTGCTTTAAGATAATCTTAGTGAAAGGAAGTTCCATTATATGATTGCATTGTATGTATATATTTGATTGTATCATTGCTCATTCAAAATTTAGGTGGATGTCTATAAAGCAGATGGTCAAAATATATAGATGTAAAAGGCAGTGCATTTATTAGAGAAGTTCAAAGAAATTAACTCTGGAATTTGTAGATGAAAATTTGATTTGTTTTTCTTTTTGTTAGTTGCAGTAAATAAACGAGTCTCAAATTTAAATCAAAAAAGAAATATTTATTTCATGATAGACCTCATTTGGAAATAATCAACCATTCAAAAATGTACACAAGTAAGTACTTATTTTTTCGAGGATGAACTGACAGGAGTTGAAATATCAATAGCCACATGCAATGGGTTTTTGTCCACTACAAAAAAAGCGACTAGACCTTATGCCCCCTCCCCCACAACTCTTATTCCCGACAAAATGGGAGGCCTCCTGTGTGTCCCCCTTACACAGTGGTAGGACTTTGTGTTTTCCAGGGCGCTTGGCCTTTGGAACAATTCACATCATAGACAGTCACATGTTTAAAAACTAAACATTTCAGCATCTCCTACTCTGTAAGTCTTTATGTACCAGAACTGATGTGCTCAGTGTTTACATTTTACTTCTCAGTGGTTTTTGTTAAACTTGTTCAAACTGTTTTGATGACTGACTTGTTTGTTTTTTTTTTCTTTTTTACCTATTTGTAGCAAGAAGGCAGTCTTCATCTTGTAAGTTACGTTACATACATTCATTCAATTTTTTCGTAACACTTTTCATATTTTTTTCTTCAGTTTTGTGTGCTGCATCAATACAATACCAAATGCAATCAAAGGTTTTAGGACTCAGCCTATTCTTTTTTTAAATGCACCTCTAAGTCCTCACCTACTGCTGCTGCCATTTTTAGATCACTCTATGTAGGTTCTGCTCTGTCCAATTGCACGCTACACACTGGGTCTCCTCCAGTATGCCAGAATGGCAATCATTCAACTTAACAGTGTACAGCTCCATGATACCAGGAAAGCATGTTTCTGAGCTCATCCCAACTCTCATCACCACTGATGATCCTTGGCATGGGAGGTGGATTAGTTGGACACAAAAGACAAAGTCTGCTTTCTACACAAGTTTGAGGTCTGTGGTAAAATTGCACAAGTGTGAGTGCAAGCGACTTCCAGTGAGTGATGTAAAAATAGCAGCAAAGCTGGAAGTAGTCCAGAAATGCAAAAGGAAACAACCTTGAAGGAAAGGTCAACCACGTTCAGGTATTGTTTTTGATTTTTATGGACAGAGTCCAGTACCTCTGAATGCATGTATATCAATATGGTAATTTGTGGAAAATAAGGAGATTGAAAGCAAGGTCATACACCAAACTAAGTATATTGTGTCCCACAAAATCTTATCTCACCTTTTAAAGAAAGCTGAGTTGACAAGGTTAAGAAAAATCTTAATATCTGTAGAACTAGATCTAGAAAGCTGTCTGGTACATGTATGCTGTCAAAAGGAAAAACCAATGGCAGTGGACTGCAGTGCAAATGGCTATTAATCTGTAAAGTGTTTATGGCACCAGGAAATTACTGGAAATAAATGGAAACACTAAGCACCGCAACCCTAGAAAATCACAAAGTGATTAAGTACTTCTTCCGTGGATTCATGTCTATAGCACACACAGTTTTTCTTCAGGTTAAATATCTTCCAACACTGTTTAAATTTATCTTCACAACAAGAGAATTATTTTCACACATGAAAAATTATTGAAATTAAGGGGGAAAAAAATCCCATCACCTGATCATCTGTTTTACCCAAAAAAAGTAAGGCAAGGTAGAAAAATAATAACAATCAATTAAACCCTATGCAGACACTGAAACACGGCTGATTTTGGCTTTAAATAATGAAACAGAAACTGTTGGTCCAGTTCTTAAACTTAGAAATGAATCATGATTCTGTGCAAGAAAAATCACATGAAAAACACTGAGATTGCGTGACGTGACTGCCGAGTTGAGTGTTGATGTTTCCCTTTCGCATCCAGCTGATTGCACCCACAGATTTGTGAAACCAAGACTGATTTGAACTGTATATGATGTTGTTGTTGGCTATAAAAACCATCCAGTGAGTTCATCCAGTTGCCGCTTAGGAGATAAATGCCTCACTATTTTGTTTTCAGGGGCTCAAGCTCCCTTCATTTAGTAAAGTCTTTTTGGGTATTGCAATGTTCTTGACTGGCTGAAATTGAGGTTCAGTAAGCAACACCCATTCTTCAAAGGCACCATACTGTACATTGGACTGTGTGTGTGCGTGTGTGTGTGTTTATGTGGGCCACACATGGGCACATGCATACATGGAGAAGTAAACCAGTCAACAAAGTCGATTCCCTCCACTGGTGTCAGCACACAAGGCATCACCATGACAACTAAGGCAAAATCTCTCAACATAAAAACACAGCATCTTTTTTTTTTTCCTCATTTTAGTTTTTCTGATCAGATTCATTGCTTAAATCAACTCCCCACAATAATCATTAGTAATGATAATAATCTCTATTCAATAAATTATCTATTCTGTACAATTATTTCACCTCGCATAGACCTGCAAAAAAGGGGAACCTTTTTCAAAGTAAAGCTAGCAACAGTCAGTTTCTGCTGTGTCCTCAATTCAGTAAAGTCTCTGCAGAGCACACGGAGGCTGACAGACAGCAAGCCATCTTTTTTTTTTCCTGTACAGAAATTAAACAGGACATCCAGCAAAGACAAAAGCTGATGCATAATTGAAGATAAACAGAGTAGAAACGCTCGCTGAAAAATGAGCATCCAGCAAAACAACAACAAAAAAAGTTCTTTGTTTGCCTTGTGTTATTTTCCTGGAGAGACTGAGTAATTTTCTCTGAGAACAGTAGATAGAAGATGGTTCCTGATTTAAAGGGAGCCAGACCAGTAACATCCAAGCCTTACTGCACTCCTTCTTCATCCACATAAGTTGAAGGAAACCATCCGATCTGAAACATAAAACAGTAATCATCAGACACGCACAGTCCTTTACATCAACCAATGTAAACAAAGGATGTTAATTGAGTTCATTCATATGCTTTTTTTAGATGCTGCGCATCCACTGGATGCGCAGCATGAATACATTAGATAGAGGGCATTTGGAACACTTTCCTCTATATTAATTTGCCAGAGGATGTGCATTATTTTCCGATAACTGCACAGCTCAGTAGCAGCCTTGCCTCTGTTCTAAAAAATACTTGAAGGCTACTTCAAATACTACTTCAGCTGTTGCTAGGCTACGACTCGTCCTACTTGTTAGAATTGTAAAGTAAGTACTGAACTATCAGAGGTTGCATTTACGGTAACACCAAGACATCCATTTATACCTGTTGAGGTCTGTATGTGGGTATGTTATGTGCAAAGAAAATGTGATCATGAGTCTCTGTATTTTCTTGGATTGGACCTATTTATAAGCTGTTACAATCAGGTAGATGGAACTGATGGATGTTTTTAACAAATATGACATGCTTCAAGTGAAGAGAAGCAATGCTATTGCATGGGTTCTTCTTCCAGCTAAGGAAGTACTAGTTAGATTTTGCTTCTTAAACAATTAGCTAACTCAGCACAGCGCATTACCAAATCACTGCAATGCATACTTGTTGATATAATTTTATATTTTCTGTGATGTCTTCAGGGATATACCTGCATATTCAGATATTCAATTATTGTCTAGATACACTATATGGAGAAAAGTATTGGGCCGCACAGTTTCATTCAGTCCCACTGCCACAGGTGTATAAAATCAAGCACCTACCCATGCAGTCTACCTTCATAAACATTGGTTAAAATAAATGAGCCATTCCACCATGGCAACAAGTCAGTTTGTAAAATTCCTTCTCTCCTAGACAGTCCACAATTAATTCAAAGTGGTAATAATGCAAAGAGGAAGTCCTTTGGAGCCACAGCCAAACGTAAAGTTACAGAGCGGGGTTGCCATGTGTTGATGTGCATAGTGCATGTCCCCAGCACTCAAAACACGTACAGTTCCAAACCTCCTTTGGCATTAGCATCAGCACAAAAACTGTGTGAGCATGAGCTTCCATAACCTAGTAGCTGCATACAAGCCTTACATCACCAAACAGAGCACCAGTGTTGAATGGAGTGGTGTAAAGAATGCCACAGACTCTGGGGAAGAGAAAATGTGTTCTATGGAGTGAATTTGCAACAAGTGAGATTGTAAAATTTCTTCTCTTCTAGATATTCCATAATCAACTGTAAATGGTATTATTACAAATTGGAAGCATTTAGGAACTACAACAACTCAGCCATTAAGTTGCAGTTACGGAGCGGGGTTACCAAGTGGTGAAGCGCATAGTGTGTGAAAGTCACCAATGCTTAATTGGCCCACACAGAGACTCAAGAACTGCACAGTTCTTGCATTAACATTTGCGCAAAACCAGTTTCATGGCTGAGCAGCTGCATGCGAGACTTACATCACCAAGCACAATGCCAAGTGTTGGATGGAGTGATGTAAAACACACCACCATTGGGCTCTGAAGGAAAATGTACCCTGAAGTGATTAATCATGCTTCTCTAGCTGACATTTTGATAGATGAGCCTGAGTTTGGTGAACGTTAGGAGAATATTACCTGTCTGACTGCCAACTGTAAATTTTAGGAGGGATAATGCTAAGGGGTTGTTTTCCTGTGGTTGCTCTGGACCCTTTTTGCTTCAGCTTCGTAAGACATTCTGGACAATGGTATACTCTCAAGGTTGTCAGAACAGTTTGGGGAAGGTCTTTTTCAGTTATAGCTGTTCTGTGCCCCAGTGCATAAAGCAATGGTTGGATGAGTTTGGTGTGGAAGAACTTAATTGGCCCACACAGAGCCCTGACCTCAACCCCATCGAACATCTCTGACATGAACTAGAACAGGGTCTGCAAACCAGGCACTCTCATGGGCAATATGTTAACATTTCACAAGTGTTTACTGTCAATTTAACAAAAGGCAAATGCTAATATACTCTAAGAGATGCTTTCACCACCACCCCAAAATCAGTGATTTTGGCACATTTCAGTTCTAAACTGAACAAAAATAGTGAGGCGAGGAACCAAATTGAAGAAAAAAGATGTCTTTCAAGTGTAAAAAAAAATATGTGGGGATAACACATGTTAATAAATAATCAACCTTTAAAGTATGGCATTGTTTGTGAAAAACTAGCAACAAGTGGTTAGCGTAGTTTGCATAAATTGCAGGAATTATTTGCGGGACACGGAAATGGAAATTTCTACACTGTGGTTTGCTCAAAAGTCACGTGTTACATTGATGGGAGCCAATGGCTGTTCAGTCTAATTTAACACAACAAAAAGGAAGAAAGATAGAAATATAATCTTGTGGCACTATGCATCAATTGCTCTTTACATGTTAATATTTATTTAGATCAGTTATTAATGAGGCAGACAATTATAATCTTAAAAATAATAACAAAACAAACAAAAAAAACCCACATGTGATAGCCTCACTAGTAGCTACTATACTTGGCCAGTTAGCCATGCAACCCTGGTAGGTATTTGGTTTTTTCCATTTGGTATTCAGATACTTGTTCTTTTTTGATGTGGAAATAAACGCTATCCAAGTTTGTCCACCTGACATCCCTCTCGCTCACAGCAGTAATCACCGTGCCTCAGTTCACCTCATGCCAACTTAGTGACTTTGTTGCTATATTTATCAGCTAGTGAAACATCTATGGCAGGTAACACTTCTTAGACCACACACACACTGAGAAAAGCTGAACAATGGGAGGAAAAAAGACATTCTCTTGCTTTTATCGCTCTCATGCCGTGATCATTTTACTTATTTGTGTGGCGATTGTGTCAGCCGATGTTGTTTACTTGATAAAAATGGTATTCAGGAAAGCCCCAAAGATTTGCATGTATATACTGTATGTTTTGCATAGTCCTACACTCATAGATGGGCTTTTACTGTTAACATTTATTTTTACGACTTTGGTACCAGCAAGGTCGTTATATACACAGAGTACAGATTCAAATCTAAAGAAATTTCACGTAAAGGCACTGAAATGATTTGATCTGACAATTCATGGGAGAGGGGTAAAAGCGTATATCAATCAATGTGCTCGAGGGAATAAAAGTGAGATGGTAAAACCCTGATAAAATCAAAACTAGACTCTGTGGCACTTTAACATCAGGCTGCACAACACAGTGCAGCAAGGTTTAGCTTTACAACCGCACAAGCTGAGTAGTAGTCTGGCTCCACAGCAAAACATTAACTCTAAATTTACAGCCTAATAGGGAACATTCCTATAATAAAAACCTGACATCACATTCCGTTTCACAGCCAGCCTATTAAACTGGCATATCTCCCAGCAGCCGGGTTTTTACATTTCTCTATCAACCACCTGTTTTCTTTCGCAATGTTTCCAATATCATTGGTTTAAATTGGCTCACATCGATGTACTTTTGGGGGGCATGCTTACATCATTCTGGTCTATGCGTATCTCCATATTAATGAAGCTAATGGGATATATTTTCGATCATACTCAAAACATTGATCCAGTGTTTCTGTTTAGTCTGGAGTCTTATCATTTTACCATCTACAAAGAAGCAGACTTTTATGGTTACTTACTCTTCCATTGGCTTCTCCTTTCCACCATCCCTGGTCTCCACCGATCTTGCTGTAGATTTTGACAATGTCGCCTTCTCGCAGTGACAGCTCTCTCATGTCTCGTGCTGCAAAGTTATACCTGGCCACCGCCGTACTGACCACTCGAGGTGTAAACACTGAAAATTGATAACACAGGAATTGAGTCGTAGCTTATTAATTAAACGGTTAACTATGGAACTTGTAACAGGAGTTATTATTCACGGGTATTGATGAATAGCCATGTTTATGCATGAGGGAGAAGGTTGTAAGAGGAGGTCATACTGAACATAATGGTTATAATTAGTTGTGAGGAATGTACAGAGGAGCGATGGTCAGGTCAGCATTCAGCATGACACACTGTTGTCACAAAATGACAGATGAGCACAATGGGAAAGGACAAGTTGTTTCATCACAGGAGGGGAAATTAGTTTCCTTTTCTTGATTTAATGAGGAAGTGCCATCCTGGGAAGAACTGAAATGTTCTCGTTAATGAAAAGAGTGCTATAGAGAAGAACTAATGAGATTGAGGTACATAGGCTTATTATGTAATTACAAGAGATGCGGCATAAGAACACAACAGAGGCAGCAAGGAAAAAGAAAGGCTCAACAGATAGTACCTGACCAAAAAGGGGCTGAGCTCTGAGAGGAGAAGTTGAGGCCTTGCGGACTGAGGAAGGAGAAGTTGTAGGATGCGCAGGTGGCTGCTGAGAGGAGGAGAGAGAGAAACAGGGGAGGAAATAAAGCTGGAAAATGTCCGAGGTGACTGCATGCCGAGCTGAAGCCAAACAAGCAGACAGATAAAAGGAGGTTGCATTGAAATGTTGTTTGCCGCAGTGTTTTTAATCTTAATAACGTAGGTGTTACAATTTGACTGCTTTAACAGTGTGAATTCATTTACAATCTCAAACAGGAGCAGTGTGGTAATTGTTCAGTTTTTTTTTAAAAGGATGTTTTATTTTTTTTTATTTCCAGTAGTGACATTATTATTCATTATAGATGCACTACAACAACCTGCAAAATACAAGAATTAATTTTCATCTTATGTTTATCTAATTGTACAGTTTACAGTATTTTGACTTCACTAGGTGATAAGTCATCAAATGCTATGTCCATGTTTATGCAGATAACACAGGTATCTAATATTTACAGTTGTAAAACCCTTGAATTCCTGCAGTCTGCCTTTGATGTTGCCTTTGATGTTGTTCTCATTTAATTCAACCTAAGTCTGTGTTAAATGCAGGCAAATCCAAGTTCATGCTACTTTTAAATGGAGTTATTATCTAATCTTGTTAAGATAAAACCTGCTCAAGGGTGTGGAATTGAAATGATCTCAACATATTAGTATTTGGGCATTATTGCAGAACAGAATTTGTCATTTAAAAAACACAGTCTTGAACCACCCCTTATATTTTACTAACAAGAAGCCAGGCGGTATTGAGCAATAGTTCTCCAGACTTTCTGAAGGTCCTTAAATTTTGACAAGGTTGGTAAGATTCTAAAATGATTATAAGATGGCACACAGTCTCAGATCATCATAGGTAAGCATGGAGGAGGTCTGGAGAGAGATTCTGGAATAGTGACAGGATTCTAGAATGTTAACAAGACTCCAGAATGTTGGTAAGCTTGTAGAATAGTAATGAGATAGCAACAAGTCTTATGGGGTAATGAATCCATTTTTTTTTTACTCAAACCATCAATATACATTGAAGAAACCAGCCACAGGGGCCCACAAGCCAGTGTACTCCTAGTGCCTGTCCCAAGCCCGGGTAAATGTGAGGGTTGCATCAGAAAGGGCATCCAGCGTAAAAACTTGGCCAATCAAATATACGGATTCATAATCTGCTGTGGCGACCCCTAACAGGAGCAGCCGAAAGAAGAAGAAGAAGAAGAGGAGGTCAGATGAGCGATACAACAGCGTCTACAGCCATCTCTAAAAGATGGTGGAGGCTCTGTCATGGTTCAGGGCTACATTTCAGCCAGTGGTGTTTGGAATCTTATCAAAACTGATGAAAATCATGAATGGAGAACAATCCTGTCACATTTTGATCCACCATGCAATATCATCTGGAAAGTGTCTGGCAATGGCTTCATTTATCAGCATGACAATGATCCCAAACACACTGATAATAAAGTAAAAGTAAAAGCCTAGCTGGGCAGAAAAACTCACAACAGAACAATATCAGTCATGGATTGGCCTCTTCACAGCCTGGACATCAACATTATTGAAGTTGTAGTAGTGTAATCTTGACAGCAAATAGAACAAAAGGAAGCCAACATCCAAAGCTTTGGAACGTCCTTAAAGAAGTCTGGAGAAATCCTGAACTACTTAAAGAGATCACTAGAAAGCTTCCCACAGGGAGTTCAGTCTGTGTTGAAGAACAAAGGTGGTCATACCAAATATCGACTTGCAAGCTTGTCAGAATTGTATAAACTTTTTTCCTTATGTACTGTGTTATGTACTGTGTTTATGTTGGCATGTTTCAATAAATTGCCGCGCCTATTTCCCATTGTCCTTGCAAAATTTAAAGAAATGAGGGGTGGCTCAAAACTTCTTTCACCTTTTTTGGATCTGTTCTTTATATATGCAACTAAAAAGGTGCAAAGAGCAGATATATATACATATCCTGTGCATATGTATATATATCTGCTCTTTGCAGCTTATTTCAGCTGCTATTTGTTGAATTCAATGCCCCTTTTCAGAACATGTTGGTCTGACCTCAGTCCATTACTAAACTGTCAATACATAATCATGCTGAAAATATAGCTTTTAGGGCCCGTAACCAGCCCCTGAACAAACCTCTTTCAACATGACATGGTCACGACGGTTTAAACTCATTACAGAGTTTTCCAAATCTCATAGTACAAGTTTGTGTTTAGAAACAGTCAAGACTAAGACCGAGAGCAAATCATTATTAGCAAAATCTCCAGTTGTCTCCATCCATTTACAATTTCAGCCAAAACAGGGGGAGTTATGATCTTGCTGTAGTGGCCAGTTGGGTCTTTGTGAAGAGTGAACAAAGACAGGCCGATGTAGGACAGATGCCAGTGCAGGGTCACAGCCAGTATTCATACAGACTAATGGACACAAAGGGCAGCCAATTCAGTCAGTCCATGGTCTTGAGTTAGCTGACTTTCTCTTTGTCACTCTCTTTATCATTTCACACTGCTGCCCTACTCTGCCCAGCTTCCCTCCAGCCTCCATCATTTTTTTTCTCTCTATGAGTCACGAGAGTCACTGGCCTTGGGAGAAACAGAGGACCAGCGAAGACAAAGAGAGTGGGAGGCAGTCTGTCTTGTTTATTTTACCTTTTCTTACTACATCCACAGCCAAAATGCCAAGGGACTGAATTTGTTAGCTAGACCTGCATATTTTAGTATCCCATCAGACTGAAATAGGTATTTTCAAAATCGTGTGTGTGTGTGTGTGTTTGTGTGTGTGTGTGTGTGTGTGTATATACACACACTACCAGTCAAAGGTTTGGACACACCTTCTCATTAAATGGTTTTTCTTTATTTTCATGACTATTTACGTTGTAGATTCTCACTGAAGCCATCAAAACTATGAATGAACACA
>VUQH01060113.1:0-12508 GCA_015106775.1 Etroplus canarensis | reverse complement strand
CCCCAGCCTCTATCGATCTTGTGCTCAGAGCTTGTTCATGTGCTGCCATGATTAGTGCCTCTGTGTTGTCTTTCAGTTCATCTTTGTCCATGCATTGGTAGGATTTTTCGACATCAGCCACTTCTCCTATCTGCCACTGGTACATACCGTGCAGGAGCCTGTCCTTCCATGATGGTTCCTGTTCTGGGTTTTTGCTGTCTGAGGAACTCACCAAGCACGTGATCAGTGGTGGCCATCTTTCTGATGTGCTCATGGATCTTTGTTATTTCATCCTGGATAGTGGCTCAGACACTCACCAGTCCTCGGCCTCTTTCCTTCCGCTTAGCATATAGTCTCAGGGGGCTGAATTTGGGGTGAAACCCTCCATGCATTGTAAGGAACTTTCTTGTCTTGATGTCAGTGGCTTCTTTTTCTTCCTTTGGCCAGTTTATTATCCCAGCGGGGTCTCTGATGACTGGCAGGGCATAGGTGTTGATTGCCCAGATCTTGTTCTTCCCATTCAGCTGACTCCTCAGGACTTGTCTTACTCTCTGCAGGCATTTGGGGGTTGCAGCTTTTCTAGTGACCTCTTCATGGTTGCTATTTGCCTGTGGGATTCCAAGGTACTTGTAGTTGCCCTTAGTGTCTGTTATGCTGCCTTCTGGTAGTGCAATCCCCTCAGTTCTGACTACCTTCCCACTCTACGTTACCACCTGACTGCATTTCTCCAGTCCGAATGACATTCTGATGTCACTGCTGTAGATCCTGGTGGTGTGGATCAGTGAATCGGTGTCTCGTTCACTTCTGGCATACAGCTTGATGTCATCCATATAGAGGAGGTGGCTGATGTTTACTCCATCCCGTAGTCGGTATTCTTAGCCAGTCTTGTTGAACTGTATGATCTGTACTGTACTGATGAGTAAGAGTTCACCTGAAGCAAATAAAGTTAACTGGACATGATTTGAAAAGGCACATCCATGCCTATATAAGGTCTCGCAGCGAACATACATATTCTGAGCAAAAGTGAAGCCATGAAATCCAAGGAACTGCCTGAAGAGCTAAGAGAGAGGACTGTATCAAGGCACAAAACTGGACGAGGCTACAAAAAAATCTCTGCCATACTAAATGTTCCTAGAAGCACAGTTGCTTCCATAGTTCTCGAGCTGAAGAAGCATGGAACAACTAGTACTCTTCCTGGAGCTGGCCGCTGTCATGATTACACAGAACAGAGGGACCTGGAATGTGGTTCGCAGTTCAAGAGCAGTCTTTTAATTACACAACAGTTCAAAGGGTTCAGGGTGCCCAGGTAAATAGAGGAAGTGGTGCTGTACAAGTCCATGAGGGGGCAAGTGGGAATCTCTCCTTCCCCGTGAAAACAAAGTGTATTCAGAGTGAGCCACCAGAGCCCCATCCAAGTCATGACCACAGCCCCCAGGTTGAGCCCCCCCCCAAGAAACCCATCCCTAGAGAATCCCCTGACACCCCAAGCCCGTACCTACCCCCATGTCAACCACAACAACAAAGGCGGGACAAAACCACGACCCCCTACCCCCACTAAGTGATGGAGCCGATTAACCACAGTTAATACCCATTAATTGTTAATTGTGTCAGCCAATTTGTCAGAGGTAGACTTACTGAGTCCCCCGATATTCTGTGGGGGTGATTTGGTACAAGCCCGGTGTTGCAGCTGGTGGAGTAACAAACTCCTCTTCTTTTATTACTTAAGTAATGTAAAGTTATTGCAACTGACATGTGGAGGAAATGGAAAAGAAAGAAAGAAAGAAGTGGGAAAAAGAAAAGAGAAAAACATAAAAGAAATGTGAAGATTTTAGAAGAGATGCAAAAGAGACAATTGCAATAAATGTGAGTACAATGACAATCAATGGCCTATGTTAGTGTGAGTGTATGTGTGAGCGGGTCAGTGTGAGAGCTAGTGGCACAGAATAAGGTTGCTTATAATAATCAGGGTGGATAACTGCAACCACACCAACCAGTGCCAAGCGGCCAGCAGGAGGCGACACAGATCGCCCAAGCGCCCCACAGCCCCCACAGCCCCCACAGAACATCAGGGACCCAGGGCTGCACGTTCCAGGACAGCTACAAGCGTCACTGAGGAGGACAGAGGTCCACAGGAGAAGACCCAGCAGCCAGGGGGCGACAGCTCTTGAGAGCCAAAGCTATGGTCTGCCTGCCCAGTCAGACGCCAGCCACCCCAAGCCTGAGCAAAGCACTGGCCAAGGGGCCCCATGCTGGACAGTTCTTAACCTGATTTTAGTAATTTCAGCAACCTCCTTAGCAGTTTTCCTTGCATGACACAAGCCAATAATTTGACCCTTTTCCACAAACAATTATGTCTTCAGACATGGTTGTTGAAGAAATAAGAAGTTACTGAAAACTTGTTTCCTGTCAAACATGTCTATCACAGCAGTAATCCTCCAGTGGAAGGCTCTTACCTGTTTGTTTAGTTTGGTGCCCTTTGACAGCCTACCCTAAACTTTTGTCCTAGAATACAACACAGCCATGCAGACATCCCAGTCTTAATAAACATGTTCTTGTTTTAGTTGACAAAACTAAACAAGACTAAACTCAAGACATTTCCTGTATATATATTTTTGTTTTGCAAGTAAAAATATTGGTTAGTTTTGATTTTTCTCTAAAGTCTAGTTTTTAATCTAACTAGTGTTTTTACACACCTAGTTTTAGTTTCAGTAGTCTCACCAGTACACACATCGCCTCATACAGATGAGGAGTCGAGGTTCACTGTATTCCTCTTGAGCACTTCAGTAGGTGTGATCAAAACACCAACCTTTCTATAGTCAACCCAGTCTAGCCTAGTCCAAACAGAGAATCTTAAATACAAGGACTGTTTTGAATAATTAGATACATATTTTTGGAGTCAGTGACCGCCTTAAGTGTAGAACCAATGGACATGCACCTTGTTGTAAACTGTGTATTTACATTCATGAAGACGTCTCGATTGTAGACTTTGACAATAATACACTTTCCTCCTTGAGAGTGCTTTGACTTGGCTAGCTATTTGTAAGGGTTCTTCTTCACCAATAAAAGATTGTGTGATCATCCACTTAAGTTGTTTTCTGTGATCTTCCAGTCCTTTCCAGGCTGAGCTGGTGAGTGTGTTCTTTCTTTTTAGGAATGTATTACAAGGCCTCTCTTCAAGTTTTCTCTAGATTTATTAGGGTTTTTCATATTAGGAGTTCCAGTGAACAGCTACCACATACTCGTCCAACACTTGAAATCAACTCCAGATCTTCTATCTGCTTAATTAAATCTCTGACTGTAGTCAAGAGATATTATGGTTTTGACCTGGTTGCACCACCGCATCCAGCGTAAAGACTTGTGATGTTATAACTGATTTCGAGAAGCTTCATCAAACTTGGTATTGAGAATATAATGTTTCTATTTTAATTTCAGCTCTCTGGTACTTCTGGCTCTTACAGAGAAAAACATGTTAAAATTGGCATATTTTTATTCATATGAGGCAAATATCACTTTATTGACTACTTTTATATCTACCAAGTAGAGACCAAAGCCCAAGTCAATATAAAGACACAAAATGAATCTGGACCTGATTCAGAACTATATATGCATTTCCCCCCAGATTTCAGGTTCTTTATACAACTTTTAAAACACCAGGAGTAAAGCACAGAAATCATGGAGAGAAAAAAAAAAAATCTGATTTCTTTGGCAGATCAGCTCATTTCTCAAGTTCAACTGGATTACTGTAAGTTTCAAAATTGTCCCCAAGGTCATCACAAAATTCTTGTCCAGGTCTTGCAACATTACATAATCACATCTGCCATTAATAAAGGGCCCAACAATAATAGTAAAATGTGAATGGACCGGTTCTTATGTAGTGCTTTTTACTACAAGTGCCATTCATCCATTGTTTTGTTCTATGCCTTTTAAACACATTTAGCCATCACGCACATATTCACATGCTGATGGATACACTGGGAGCAATTTGGGGTTCAGTGTCTTGCCCAAGGATGCTTTGGCATGTAGACTGGAGAAGCCAGGGATTGAACTATCAACCTGCCACAGCCACCACTGGGTTTTGGGTTGGGATGCACTATGATCGGTGGCAAAGCAGGGTAGAGAACAGGCAAGCCTTCATAATGGGTTCCCACTGGCATTATCCCTGGTCTGGGAGATGTCTCTTTTCCAGGCAAAAGCTGTCATGTCTACTTTTTCAATAAATAATGAGGCGACAGGCCTCTCCTGGCCGTAGTTGCTTAGGTGACTGATTACTTTTGAACCTCTCGAGATGCAGGACCATGTACGAAATGGATGTAATCTCTGAGCAGTCAATGTAATTCTTCTGTTAAACTCCTTGACTACTTCTACGAACAAAAATGTTTGTCCGAAAACTTTTGATCCCAACAGTATGTGTTTGGTTGGAAATGTGTTTTTTTGTTGCCATTTTGCAGTTCAACACCTAAAGCAGTCGCCTTCGCCCTAAGTAAGGAGAAGTACTCCACTCGCTGGTCTGGATCTTTGTCAATGTGCTAAAGCAAAATAAACACACCTTCACCCATGGTCTCAAAGTTTGGTTAGTTAGTGTGCTACTGTAACATCCACTGACAAGCATGTAAACAGAACTTATCATAACCAAGAAAACACCATAACACTTTCAATAACTTTTATTTTTTCCTAATAGATCTGTACAATCAACAAATCAAACTTAAGAGAAGCCTAGCAAAAACTGATCTGTACATGTTAAATGACTTGGGGCATAATAGTTGAACACCCATTTAAATAATCAAATGATAACTTGACTAGCTATGCACACACTTGACACTCAGTCCCACAGCTTCAGAACATTTGAGTGGAAGAGGGTAGAGGCAGGATGAATCAGAACATACCAAGTAGAAACCAAAAAAAAAAAAAATGTTCCCTTTATATTTCTTTCTCCAGTGTTATAGAAAAGTACAGTCATATCTTATTTACAGGGAAATGAACAAAACTACCTTAATTTTTGATGTGTAGTGAAGGTTTCTGGGCAACAGGGATGGTTGTTAGAGGGGAGCACGTACACTCGCGTGACATGTTTATTCTGGGGTTAACAAAAAGGAACAAAGAGGAGCAGAGATCATGTGAAACAAAGGAAAAACGTACACAAGCCAACAGCAGACAATATGGCTAATGCTCCGATTCCAGCACCAACACGTATATTCCTCCAAGAACTTGGACCAATCTTGTAGGTCATTCTGTCAGAAATATCAAATTTCTTATCTTTCCATTTTATGGTTTTGAGGACAATTAAGCACATTTTGGGCAATTGGCTTACTTCTAGGAGGTTGATCCACTAATCAACCAACAAATTAACCTTTTCTAATATACATTACTGAAGTTGCCCAGTTCAAGTTTTTAAGTTTTGGACAAAATTATGTCGTTAATGTTCACAATTCTTTATTAAATCAAATATAACACTTAACCCTTCCCTTATTCTGATTTTCAGTCAGTTGTAATAAAGCTGCCTTATTGCTAGAGTAACAGTGGTTTCATTCACACTGAAAAGACTTAAAGAAAAAGAAGTGCATGTTGTCCATATCGTTTAGAGTTACAGTCATTACAGGGTCCATCCGCACCCTGTAAGTTCATTCTATTTTCATGTAAGTGCAAACGCAGAGACGATCTGAGTTTACCATTACAAATCAGTGTTTGAAACATAAATCTATAGAACTGTCACAACATTCAGATAGATTCAACCAAGAAGCAGCAGTTGTGGCGTGTTGTAGGATTTTTACTCTCTGCCCAGAAGAACCCAGCTCTCCAAATACAGTTCAACTGATTCATGGAGCAACACAACCACATAAGAGGATCACTTAAGTAAAGTAAAATCTTCAGTTTCTAATAGGGTGAAGCTAATACTTTCATTTTATGTCTTGCCTCTCTCCAACACTTTAGTTTTCTCCTCTGTTCTCTCCACAGTGCTGTGATCTGTGCTCCATCTCCCTGCACAGTCTGAGTTCAGTTCACAGACATCTGATCCTGGTTTGTCACTCAAGTCCGTTTGTCACAATAAGCACCCCTAATGTTTCAATGCCTCTTTAAGGAATATGAGTAAGGCTAACGTCATGCTAGCTGGCTAAAATCATATGAATTCTTATGCAGCGGGCTAAAAACTGACTTGGATTTTGTTCCCTTGAGAAACTAACCTTATTGTGAAATAAAGACAACTGGCCTTTGTGCATCACAAAGCTGGCACAGTGTTAACAGAAGCACATTATCGATGGTTTGAAGTTTCTTTCACTCAACAGGACTCCTGATACTGAAGTCCTTCTTCAACAGTGCAGCTCAGAATGACAGGGTTACCTCATCAATAAGTAAACACAGCACTGCCTCAAATTACGATGGTAAATTTAAGTAGTAAAACTACCCATCTTCCTTTTTCTTTGATTCCAATAGTCTTCCCTTTTTTTAACAGTAAAATCTTGACTTGATCGCAGAAATTTAAAAACAAATCAAAAGATAGTCAATCTATACAGAACGGCAGAAGCCAAATACACTGAAAGATGTGTAGAAGTTTTTAACATGCCCATTTAACTTTAAATACGCCAACACTACTTTCTGCTATAGTATATTCCATCCAGGGTGGTTTATTTCATACACAAATCCCCTCTCTTAGCATAACCCTCTGAGATATCAGATCAGTTTCTTTCAGTACTTCACTCACACATGTGATGTTGGTATCCAAGGAAGCTACACGTTCACATGAACATGGCTAACAGAACCAGTTGTTGATCCTGGTTATCCTGGATCAGGCAAGCCAGGGATACAGGCCCCTGACCTCTGAATTCCCTCAGCATGCCTCGCTAGAGCACAGATCTAAATTAACTAAATTTCACGCTGCTGCCAAATCAAGTTGTCCAAGTCATCCAAATGTTAAGAACAAAGCCCCCCCACTCTGTGTCACAATGCACCAACAGTAGCACAGAGGTGCTGCTGAGATACCATATTTAAATTGATGACACTAACTGAATTTAGTCATCACATCTGCACTGAAGAGCAGTAGCACACACTGTATCTTATGTAGTGCTTGTTTCTAATGTCATTTGTTAGTGTAATGGTTTCTTCATCGCTTCACGTCTGCACAGCAGGTGCAGGATGACAGTAGCTCTCTGCCACCACAATGACATTCTGCTCCTGGTCACATTATGCTAAAACTTGGTAGTCATCCTAGCTTAGAAAACCCAGATTTCTTTGGAATTACACAGATAACAGACAAAATCAATCAGGTAAAGGTTTTATCAGACATCAGATTCTAGCTGCTTTGCTACCCTCCAGATTCAGAGTTTTAACCATTGGTTACCAACTACTTTGAAAGTTTAAAAATGCCCTCTGACTGTGTTACAGTGCCATTAAATCACAATCTTGCATAGAGTTAATTTCACCTTTTGTGTATAAAGAGAATCAACTTTCAGGACTTGGGGGAGACTAAACTGTGATTTGCAGGCACTATATCAAAATCAGGTGTTCCATAGTTTTTTCAGTTAAGTCAAACAGAACATTAGTCAGGATGTCAGATCCAGTGTCATGATCTGCGTCGTCAGTTGAAAATAAAGACATCTTTCCAAACTCAAGTGTTCCAAGTAGATACATAATTTACCTGCATTTCATATGGTAGGCCATTTGTCCTAGCTCCTCTATAATGTAGTGCAAGTTGATGGAAAAAGGCAAAACAAACCAGCAACCAGCTCTTTCCTCTGTCCTTGCTGAAGGAAACACTAGACAAGCACACACCTTGAGGCCATTGAGGATAGGCTGATCAGCTCGGTTCTCCACCAGGGAGCACTATCTGACCTCCTCTCCCCTTTGCAATGCTGTAGCTTACCTACAGATGACTACTGAAACTGTCTACATAGTCTGATGAAAGTGTCCATCTTTCCACACATAATCTGCTGTCGGTGTGCAAAGGCCCAGAGCAAAAATTATGGTGGGGTGGCAAAAATATACTGGTTGAACCTTTATTTAGTTACAATATAGATTTTTTTTTACACCTCTTTTCTCCTTGATGTTCTTTTTTTGTACAAGAACACGAGGAGAAAGCTGTCTCAAATTTAAAGCAGTGCTATGCTCTCGTTCATTATGCCTGCAAACAATTTTTAATTTCTTTTTAAAGAAATGGGGAAGGGGGAATAGCACAATGGGGAAAAAAGAAACAAAAAAATATCTTCTTTTATCAAGTGATGTGTCTGGTAGGGCTGGAGCCCTCCAGGATGACCCACATCCCACTATGGTGATCACAAGAGAATGGGGGATGGGTGGGTGGAGAGGGAGGGTGGTGATGTTGGACCGTTTGAGTTCAAAATCCATCCACCCAAACACCTAGGCCTCTCTCTGCCAGTGTACGGTTCACTGAAATGACCTGCAACGAGAACACAAACAGTAAAGTCATGGCTACAATTAACACCAAACTGCAACAGCTTACAATGGTAACATTTCAAAAGCACAAAGAACACCATCTCTCTACGGTGCTGCTTTAAACATTTCCATTTTAAGGAGTTGGTGACTTGCAAAGTATTCACTCACTCTTGTATTTTTATTTCAATATTTTTAAAATTTTACACTATGGACATATACAAAATAGTTCAAAATGAGGGGGGAAAAAATCAAAATAATGAAAACAAAAAACAAACAACAAAACAAAAAGAGATGCATGCATATGTATTTAGCAACCTTGCTCTATGAAGCCTTTAAATAGGATTTGGTGCTACTAATTAACTTCAGAAGTCACTTAATTAGTTAACTAAGGTCCACCTGCTTGCAATCTAAATGTCACACAATCTTAAGAGTGTGTGTGTGTTCTGAAAGGCCCCCCCAGAGTCTGCAACACCACTAATCAAGAGGCTCCACCAAGCAAGACACACCGTAAAGACCAAGGAGCTCTCCAAACAAAGCAGGGACAAATACAAATACAAATCAGGGTTGGGGATTATAAGAAAATATCTGAAACTTTGAAAATCCCTCAGAGTACCATTAAATCCATTATGACAAACTGGAAAGAATATGGCACAATAAACCCGCTTAGAGGGTTGTCCACCAAAACTCTCAGACTCAGGTGCAAGAAGGGCATTAATCAGTGAGACAAAGAGACCAAAGGTAACCCTGCTGTATCTCTATAGGACCACTATAAGCCCTACACTCCACTGAGGTGGCCTGTATGGAAGAGTAGCCAGAAAAAAATAAGAGAGCACATTTAGAGTCCACCAAAAAGCATGTGGGAGACTCCCCAAACATATGGAAGAAGGTATTCTGGTCAGATGAGACTAAAACTAAAATTTCTGACACAAACCCAAGACTTCTCATCTCCCAAGGAACACCATCACCACAGTGAAGCACAGCAGTGGCAATGTCATGCTGTGGGAAAATTTTCCTCAGCAGGTACTAAGAAACTACTCAGAACTGAAGGAATGATGGATGGTGCTAAATACAGGACAATTCTTTAAGAAAAGACAGTGACCCTAAGCATACTGCTAAAGCAACACTTGAGTGATTTAAAGGGGAAGGTGATAATATGTTGGAATGGCCTTGTCAAAGCCCAGACCTCAATCCAATTGAGAATCTGTGGCATGACTTAAAGATTGCTGTACATCAGCAAACACATCCACCTTGAAGGAGTTGGAGTAGTTTTGCAGTAGTATTTGATGAATAACTTTGCAAACCACAATACTTTTTCTACCCTCCACTTTATCACTGTTGTGATCCATCCATCTTTTCCTGCTTATCACCTAGATCCTGGCTCCTTTTGTTTTACAAGAGTGGCAACTCTACTCTACAAAATGACTGAGCTCCTCATGCCATCTTTAAAGGTGAGCCTAGCCACCCTTTGGAGGATGCTCATTTTCACCCCTTGAATCTGTGATCTTGTTCTTTTGGTCAATACCCAGAGCCTGTGGCTATAGGTGAGGGTAGGAACATAGACTGACTGCTAAATCGAGAGCTTCTCACTTTTACACTCAGCTCTTGCATTACTGCTGACGCCACAACACAGTCACTCAATTTCCTGCTCCATGTTCCCCTCAGCTATGAACAAGACCAAGATACTTAAACTTCTACATTTGGGGCAACAATTCATTCCTGAGCTCTATGCAACATTGCAGAAGGGTGTCAACCAACATAGCCCCACAACATCTTAAGGAACTCCGAGCAAATCTCATTCAGCCTAGAAGCCCTGCCACTGAGGAGTTAATTACCTCAATGACATCACCCCCAGTGATGGGAGAGTTGTCTCCCTCATCGTCATACACTGCCTTCTGTCAGTGGGATTGAGGAGATTCTTGACCTACTGCATATTCGCTTTGAGGCCAACCAAGAGCCTTGTTCCATGGCCTCACCAAATTCCTCCCATAACCAAGCTTTTGCTTCAGGTACTGCCTTGGTTTGCCAGTACCTGTCAACTGTCTACAGAATCCTACAGCCTAACCAAACCTGCAAGGACTCCTTCAGCTTGATGGATCTCTTCATCTCTGTTTTCCACCATCTGGTTTGAGGGTTACCACCACAACAGGCACCAACCACCTTACAGCTACAGCTCCATATATTCATTTCAGTAACTGAGGTGCAGAATATGATCCACTTGGATTCAATGTCCTCAGCCTCCTCCAGCTGTCAAAATTCTGCTGGAGGATGGAACTGAAGATCTCACAGGCACACCGGGCCTCTCCAGCATCCTCCCATGCTGCATGATCAAACTCACCAGCAGGTGGTGATCAGTTCACAGCTCAACACCTCTCTTTACCAGAATGTCTAAGACTTCCAATAATATAACAAAAAACTGATCATTGACTGGTGACTCAGGGTTTCCTGGTGCCACGTGCACTCATTTCCACCTTTATGCTCAAACATGGTGTTCGTTACAGACAGAAGTCCAGTAACAGCACACCATTATGGTCCCCAGTCACACCAATCCAGGTCTGACTGCAGCTGAGCACATAAGTGTTGAAGTCCCCCAGGAGGACAATGAAGTTCACAGACAGGGCACCCTCCAGCACCCTGCCCAGTGACTCTAAGACAACCGGAAACTTTGAACTATTGTTTGCCACACAAGTTCAAACAACAGTCCGGAAACACCCTAAAGGAGAAATCAAACTTCAGATAAGGTAAGGAGAGATAAGCGGAGTAAAAAAAATAAACACAATTTACAATCTCAGTTCCAAAAAGGGTTGGATTCTGTGTAAAATACAGAAACATTATCGAATGTCCTACAAATCTCAAACAAATATTCTATTCCTTAAAAGACCATAGTAAAATGTCTGACAGTGAGACATTTTACTATCTCATGAAAAATACTAGCTCATCTTGAATTTGATGGCAGTGACACATCTCAAAGTTCACACAAGGGCAACAAAAGGCTGGAAAAGTAAAATAAATAAGAAGAGCACCACAGTGAGGCAGAGCTTCTCAGAAATAAAGACTGGCAGTTTTTTTAAGCAATCTGCGAGAAACTGCGTCAACAAATTGTGGAGCAGTTTCAGAATAATTCTCATCATTGTAAAATTGCAAAAACTCTGAATACTCCATGATCTACAATACATATCATCAAATGATTCTAAGAATCTGGAAACATCTCTGTGCACCAGGGACACAGCTGAAAACCAAGCTTGGCCATCCACAAATGCAGATTAAAGCTCTATTGTGCAAAGAAGAAGCCAGATGTGAACATCATGCAAAGAAGAAGCCAGATGTGAACATGATCTAGAAGGGCTGCTGTCTTCTCTGGGCCAAAGCTCATTTAGAATGGACTGAGACAAAGTGGAAAACTGTTCTGTGGTTAGATGAATGGAAATTGGAAACTTTTGAAAATCATGGGATGCCGTGTTCTCCAGACTAAAGAGAAGTGCAACCATCTGGCTTGTTATCTGGCCTGGCCTGCCTGCAGTCCAGACCTTTAACCAACTGAAAACATTTGGTGCATCATATAATGCAAAACAGGACAAAGAAGACTCAAGACTATTGAGGAAGTGGAATCCTATAACAGAAAACAATGGGACAAAATTAATATTGCAATATGACACAAACTGTAGCTGGATTGTTTTTTTTGCTCAAACTACAGACTGCTGTATGCGTTAATCTCAGCAGAGCCACAGCTAAACCAGCCTGCCATGCTCAGCCACTTATGGCCTCCACTGTTACTCTCAGGTGGGTTTGCTGATAATCAAGCAGAGTTTAAGAGACAGTTTCTGGGTTTTACTGAAACAGAATCCTTTTTGCAAAATGATGTGCTGTTTGCAGTAATATGCTTTCTATTCTCTATTATCTTTACTTGCACTGAGGTTGATTATCTTGTCTCACTACGTACAACTCTGGATACTGTAGCTCCTCTGAGAAAGAAAGCAACAAATCAGAGAGGTCTGACTCCCTGGTTTAATTCTCAAACACACGTCTTGAAGCAGGTAACGTGTAAACTGGAGAGGAAATGGTGTTCCACTAATTTACAACACCTTCATCTGGCCTGGAGAAACAGTCTGTTAAGCTATAAAAAAAAAAAAAACACCCACCACAAAAC
>VUQH01060111.1:0-14126 GCA_015106775.1 Etroplus canarensis | reverse complement strand
CAAAATGATCAGTGAAAATGCAGCACTTCCAGAGTACTTTAAACTGAAACTCTGAACATAACCTGCTCTCAACCCAGCAGTGATCTAGCCAGGTTTAAATAGAGCCAGCTTCATAAATTTGAAAACTCTTAACTTCATAGCTCGCTAACCTTTTAATCACACTTCATAGCACACCCCTCAGTCCATGTACAAAAGAAATGGAGTGGGTAGAGTGTTTTCTTCTTTGTGTGTTTGTTTTTTGGGCTTCTGAAGGGGGTGACATGCCACAAAAAAAAAAGCTTGGGAGCAACTGCATTAGCTTTACCTGCTTTATCTTCTGTAGAGTCTGGATACACCCCAGACAGGAACAGTTCCAGGATTTTTAAAAAACGGAGTTGCTAAAAATGGAGTAGAACAATGCAGGGATGGGGCGCAGGAAGTCAGAATATTTAATCAGAAGTTAAAACAGTGTAGAAAACACTGGGTATGATTTACAGGCCTGTGTGCATCCCTAATCCAAATGGTATAAGATGAATATTATCTCTACACCAGAGTTTAAACTTGGGTTTGTGTTGAATAAGTATTTTGCAAAGTGATGTCAAAAGCATTAGAAATCTTTAACTGAAGGCAAAGTCATAATTGTACATAAGTAGTCTAATAGTAAAAATGTTTTAGAGTCAAAATATACTTAAAGTACATAAAGTAAAAGGTTTCATTATGCAGAATGATTCTCTTCAGTTTTATATATATTACTGGACCATGATTACTGATTCATCAATGTGTAAATAGCTTCAGTGTTGCTGCTTCAGATGATTTTATTTGCTTATATTGCCTATGTTGCTGGGGACATTAATTATAATAATACAGAATACTATTTCTATCAAATATATGCAATACATGTAGAAACACTTAAAGTACGGGTACAGTAAAACTGTTTGTTATTAAAGTACTTGAGGAAATGTACATTCCACCACTGGTCCAGTCTGTGTCCTCATCCAAAGGTGTTAGGTATTGTCAGGTTAACAGTACTCTAATGGGATTCGTTAGATTTCAGGACGGGTGGATGCCACTCCATGCCCCCCTTTGGACACATCCCTGTTCACTGCTCAGTACAAGGAAACAGACATCGCTGCATAGTTGTTTCATATTGTTTGAAATTTTAACTTGTTTTCTTTTTGTGTGTTTTGTATTCAAGCCAAGCAGTGGCAGCAGTCACCTCCCCCTGCGGTATATACTCAGCACTGCAGAGGATCGAAAAGAGAAACGGCACCTGACGTGAATAAGTCCAAACTACAGAGGCAGTCAGTTAACTGGTGGCATTCTCTGTCAGATTTTGAAGAAGCAGTGAACACCTCTGCCTCCAGTATGAACAAGTTAACCGATTTTGAAAAAGGTCAAATAGTCGGTGCCAGGATTTCTGGGCTGTCTGTCCAAAAAACTGCAGAGCTATATAAGGTGTCCAGCCGAACTGTGATGAAAGTTATGAGCACCTATAATAAACATGGATTTGCACCATCAGCACCGAAAAACAAAAAACATAAGCCACAGACAAATGGTATGAAGGGAAGAGCGGCCGATGCTAGACCAGTTTCTAACTCTAAGGTTGAAGCTGAAAAACCTGATGAAGACAGCAAAACACCTGAACGCCAAACCCAAGATGATGAGTAACTTGGTCTGATGTGCTGTTTTGGACTTTTTGTTCCACTTATAGTTGCTGTTTTTGTAAATCCACAGGATGCCTTCTTTTAACCCACACTTTTTCTCTCTATGGAACTTTTTTTTTTTTTAAATGTTTTTACTTTTTTAAGTTTTGAAAATACTGTACTTTTTAAGTTGAGAGAATTTAGACAGACCTATTGTGCTGGTGCAAAACCATTAAAATGTTCTCTCTGGTTGTGGAGCAATCTTACTTGTGCATCTTAAGCATGAGAAAATAAATCTGATTTATTTTTTGTCCTTTGTGACTTTTTCTTGTATTGGAGCACTGTTTTGACTCCTGGATCTGTATACACTTAGAGAGTGATGACCTGCAGTCTGTTGACATTTGTCATTTTTCAGTGTGCACATCCTCTCCTGGACTCCTCCAGTGATCTCAGTGGAGGAGTTGAGTAAGAGCCAAGGAAAGAGTTGTGGAAATGAGCACTTGGAAAAATGAGACATTTGTCCTTTTGGAGCTCCCATTTTAGAGCAGTGTCGCTTAAAATGCTGGCTCATCCGGGGGCGACTTTCAAAGTTCCTCCAGGAATCCCTCTTGAAGTAAAGGTTTCTCCAGAAACCTTTCCTTTAAATTAGGCCGTTAAATGTTACTCAAGGATCTGGAGTTCCTTGAAGCTCTCAGAATTCTAATAGTGCACGTTCATAAAAAAGAATATGCACACGTTATCAAAATATTTAAGTACACTTAAAGGATTCTTGTACACTTGCTGGCCACTTCATTAGATACATCAGGCTAGTACTGTAGTGGACCCCCTTTTGCCTTCAGAAGTGTAATTCTTTATGACAGATTCAACAAGGAGCTAAAAATATTCCTCAGATACCTTCTGACATGATAGTATCATGCACTTGCTGCAGATTTATCAGCTGCTCATCCACAACATGAATCTCCTACCACACCAAAACGTGCTCTATTGGATTGAGGTGTGGTGGCTGTGGAGGTCATGTGAGTACATTCAACTCATTGTCATTTTCAAGAAATTGGTTTGAGATGAGCTGAGCTTTGTGATGTGGTGTGTTATCCTGTGGAAAGCAGCCAGCAGAAGATGGGTACACTGGTTGCAAAAGGATGAATGTGGTCAGCAGCTGTACTCAGGCAGGCTGTAGTATAAAGCATGCTGCAACTGGACTCTGAAGCATGGGAAACCTGTTGTGTGGAGTGAGGTATCACACTTTTCTATCTGGTAGTCCAATAGATGAGTCTGGGTTGGTGAAAGCCAGGAGAACATTATCTGCTGACTACATTGTGCCAAATGTAAAGTTTGAAGGAGGAGAAATAATCCTATGGGGCTGTTTTTCTGAGATTTGCCTGGGCCATCCAGTTCCTGTAAAGGGAAATAATGCTTAAGCTTTTAAAGATATTTTGGTTATTCTATGCTTCCAGCTTTGTGGGAACACTTCTGTTCCAGCATGACTGTGCCTTCCCGCATTCCATAAAGGCGCAGTTTTTGAGTGTGGTGTGGAAGAACTTGACTGGCCTTTACAGATCCCTGACCTCAACCCCATCAAACATGTCTGGGATGAACTAGCACAGAGATTGCGAGACAGACCCTTTCATCAAACATCAGTATCTGACCTCACAAATGCTCTCCTGGATGAATGGGCAAAGTTCCCACAAGCACACTCCAAAATTCTTTAGAAAGCCTTCTCAGAAAAATGGAAGTTGTTACAGCTGCAAAGGGGGGACCGACTTCTCTTTATAACCTATGGCCCCATGGAGGTGAATGGCAAGGTAAAAACACAAATCATACACGTCTGCATCCTCATGCAGACTGAAGACAGTCTTCAACAGTCTATTCTCGGTCATTTCTGGGTCACAGGCAGGGGAAAGAGGAAAATGATGACCATGAGAAGCAGCAGCACATGAAGAGCAGCAGGGTCTGCAAAAACAAGAGGTTGCAGAACTTTATACACAATTAATTATTACTCAGTAGTTAAGATATTCATTTGTTTTAGAGTAATTTGGTCATTTTAATGTCGAATTTACATCATTTCGCCTTTTTTTTGTAGCATCAGACAAAATGAGGTGTTTAATTTTAAATAGCCATGATCCATGGTCCTGGCGCTTTTATGCTGAAAGTCTTTGAGCGGAACTAGTAGTTTCAGTCTGGCAAAACAAACCTGCTGCTCGGCTGTACAGTGACAGTGAACGTAAAGTCATTTTACCTGTAAGTACAACACTATACTCAATAAGGTGGCTAATAGTATTATGTGATGACATTAAGATGGAGAAAGCACTGGTAATACGAACTTTGCAGTTAGAATAACCAGTTTCTTGCTACCTGCTAGCATAAATTACCATTACACCATCCACAAGTACCCTGGATTTGGCTGTTAATCAAACCGAGCTTCACTGAACAGGATTTAACTGATGCGGCTTTTGTGTTTGTCGTTTTGTCCAGCTCATGTAGTTCGTTAATGCTTGTGTGGGTCCTGACACTGGATTAATCCAAAGCTTATACATTAGAATATTACTGTTTCATTATAAACAGATGTGACGCTGTAATTTATATTAATGCTTATTGTTGATTTATCTATCCCAATACAGACCAAAGAGGACACTAGTTCTTAACAGTCTGTCAGCGATTGAGCTTCCACTAACTAGGACATCGCTGCTTTAATATACAGAACCATGGAAACTCCATTTGACAGAGGACGTTGGAGTACCTTAGTGGCAGTGGTCCAAGGCAGTGACAGAGTCGGCTGCCTGACTGTCACTTCATAGCGTCCAAAAGAGATAGCCAGCACTTGAATAGGAGTGTTCAAATTAGTATGAGTGACTTGACGGAGTTTGAAAGATGCCAGATAGTTGCTGCACGGCTGTCAGGTGCATCTGTCACGAAAACGGCACAGCTGTTTAACGTGGCGAGGGGAACGGTTTCTAGAGTTATGACTGTGTACATCAAACACGGACGAACGGCGTCAGCAAAAAAGAACAGCGGACGCAAGTCAAAGCTCACTGAAAAGGATAGAGAGACACTTCTCAGGATAGTTGGTGAACACCCTGAGTACACAGCCTCAAAGATAACCTCGGAGCTGAACAGACACCTCTCTCACACTGTCTCAGTAAAAACTATACGGCGTGAGCTCCATAAAGCTGGTATCTTTCGAGGAGCAGCCAGTCAGAAACCAGAGACAGAAACTGATGCAACAAAGCCAGAAGGAAAGAGCAGTGAAGCTGACAAAGAACGGCAAGAGAGCGTAAGACCTGAAGTGCAAACACTTGCTGAAGAGTGCGGCACACAAAAGCCTGTGGGAGACAAGTATGGGTACGACACAGAAAAATCTGAAAAGAGAGTGCAGACTGAAACCCAAGCCTATGAACAAAGGTCAGACGAAAGCACAGGACTTGAACCCTACACAACTGAAAATGATCACTACTCCAAAAGATTTCATCACACAAATGAAGAACTTGAACTTCAGACTAGTTAAAGGGAATAATGTTAATCTGATGGTATATTTCAGCTTTTTTATCATATCCAGATTGGCTATGCTGAAACCACAGAATGCCTTCACACCTGATTGTTCTGCATGAAAGCTTCCTCATGCAACATTCAATCCCCTTGGTCCAATCGTACATTCTGTGGGTATTTAGCACTATAACATCATATTGTCCAGTGCAAAACATTTCAGTTTAATTTACACAGTGGTATTGTTTCCTCCTAATGTATATACCAGTGCTTAGCTGAGAATATATCAGCTGGATTACATCATATCTGACTGTATTATATTGTAAAGCATGGTCTTTTTGAATTTGCATGTATCATGAATCAATGAAAATGCAACAAGAATCCCCAAAATAAACACTACTCTCTGCTGCTTCAAAATGTCTGTATAAAACCTTCTGCTTGCTTTCCAAATTAATCTGTTCCACGTGATGTTAAGGACTTCCTAAAAGAGCTCTTGGCGGTGACTGGAAAATATCCATCCATCCATTTTCTTAACAAGTTATCCAGGAAAATATGTAATATTTTATTATGGCAATATTAAAACTTGCACCATCATCATGATCTTGCCCTAGAAGAACTCTTAAGTTCCAGTAAGTAATAACTTGAGCAATCCCAGACACTACCTGCTATTGGAAGATAAGATACGGTAAGAGGTCTTTATTTGTCCCACACTGGGGAAATTTGCATTGTATACAACAACAAAGGGAATTAAGTATATCCAAAGATAGTAATTTAAACATATTTTCACAAATAAAAAGCAACAAAAACTATATGGGCTTGACAGTACTTCAGTACTGACAGTACTATGTATACCATAGTTGCACATGGATATATATTGCATGTGGATACTCAAATTGCACAGTGGTGTGTATTGGTGTATGTGGTCTACTGGGAGCAGTGCTGATTGTAAAGTGTAACGGAAGCAGGTTGGAAAGACCTGTGGTGACACTCCTTCATAGAGTGTCATGCATGTTGTGGGAAGAATTTCTCTTTGCATCAAGGGAATTGTAGGGCCTGTCTTGCTAAGAAATACATTTTTTATAACCAGTTTTTGTAATTGTGCTTTCAATTACCCCAACATAAAACACACTTATTTCATCAAATAGTCTGAAATCAGGAAATGAATTGATTTCTCTTAAATAGAATAACCCAAACAGAGTACTCCAAATACTGAACATAGACCAGTCATGTTTACCAAGTGTATACTGGACAGAACATATAAAAAGAGCCAAAATGTATCTGAACTGAAATGGGTTCCTAACATCACTGCAGTTTTACTGCTTTTACACACTATACTCTGGGTAGCAGACATGTTGTAAGCTACAATTCTGACATATGCTGTAAGCTTCTGCAGCCCTCTTAGGTGTTTAATGTACCTCAATCTCTTTCTTTTGTTTGATGCTTTGTGGAGTTTTATAATCTGCCTCAAAAGAAATAAAGGTTTTTTGGTGTACTTTTTGGTTGCAATGAAAAATAAGGTTAGAACTTGAAACTTACTGTGAAAAGTAGCTACAAATAACTAAGAAGCAAAAGCTCTGGGATAAATGAAATAAAACATTTTTAAAAAGTATTATAACATGTAAAGTAGCATAAATGATATACATCCACAGCCACTTCATTTGCTCATTAATGAAAATATCTAATCAGCCAATTACATGGCAGCACCAAAGCATTTAGGCATGTACACATGGTCAAGACAACCTTGTGAAGTTCAAACTGAGCATCAGAACAGGGAAGAAAGGTGACTGAAATGACTTTCAGTGTGGCATGGTTACACATGCCAGAGGGGCCATCCAAGAAATTGCTTATCAACTGTGATTTTCTCACACAACCATCTCTAGGGTTTACAGAGAATGATCCAAAACAGAGAAAATATGTGAGTGGCACTTCTCTGGGAGGAATGCCTTTGTTGATGTCAGAGGTCAGAGAAGAATGGCCAAACTGCTTCAAGCTGATAGGAAGACAACAGTAATTCAAATAACCACTTGTTACAACCAAGACATGCAGAAGAGCATTTCTGATAGTGTTTGCCTTGTATCAGTGGTTCAGAGTGCTGCTGCTGGTGGTGTAATGGTGTCGGGGCTATTTTCTTGGCACGCTTCGGGGCCTCTCTGTACAGGCTGAGCATTGTTTAAATGCCACAGCCTACCTAAATATTGTTGTTGACCATGGACTTCTTTACGACCACAGTGTACCCATTCTGGTTGTCGCTTCCAGCAGGATAACATGCCATGCCACAAAGCTCAAATCATCTCAAATTGGTTTCTTGAACATAAAAGTCTGTGGGGACTGAATACTTTCTTTCCTGACTTTATGTTTGAAGTGTACAGACACAATGAAAACATACATTACATGGACAAAAGTATGGGGCCACACCTTGTATTCACTGAATTCAGGTGTTTCATTCAGTCCCACTGATGCAGGTGTATAAAACTGAGGACTAAGGTACACAGTCTGCCTTTACAAACAGTTGTGAAAGAATGGGTCATTCTAAAGGGCTCACTGAGTTTGAGTGGGGTACTTTTAATAGGATGCCACTGTTGCAACAAGTTATTTCATGAAAGTTCTTTCCTCCTAGATATCCCATGATCAACTGGAAGTGTATTATGGCAAAGTGGACGCATTTAGGAACCACAGCAACACAGTCACAAGGTGGCAGAACATGTACAGTTACAAAGTTGCCGAGTGCTGAGGCATGTAGTGCATAAATGTCGCCAGTGCTCTGCTAACTGCAAACATTCTCTGGTATTAACATCAGCATAAAAGCTGTGTACCATGAGCTTTATGTCATGGGTTTCCATGGCTGGGCAGCTGCATGCAAGTCTTACATCACCAATCAATCTTAAGTGGAGTGGAGCGGTAAAGCATGCTGCCACTTGATTCTGAAGCAGTGGAAACATGTTCTCCAAAGTGACAAATTGCTCTTCTCTATCTGGCAGTCTGATGGACGAGTCAAATGAATGTCAAAAGAATGTTACCTGGTGACTGTGTTGTGTGAACTGTAAAGTTTGATGAAAGATAGATAATGCTATGGAGTTGTTTTTCTGGGGTTGGCGTGGACCTCTTAGTTCCAGTGAAGGGAAATATTACGGTTTCAGCTTACAAAGACATTTTGAACAATTCTATGCTTTCAATTTTGTGGGAACAGTTTTGGGAAGGCTCTTTTCTGTTCTATCATGACTGTACCAGTGCACAGAGTAAGGCCCATAATGGATAGATAGATAGAACTTTATTAATCCCTTGGGTAGGTTCCTCCGGGAAATTCAGTAAAATAGACATGGTTAGATGAATTTGGTGTGGATAACTTTTCTGGATCATACATTCTCACAGAGACACACTCAAAAATTTTGTATAAAGCCTTCCCAGAAGAACAAAAGCTGTTATAGCTGTAAAGGGGGACCAGCTTGTCTTGCCTGTCGATTTATAATGAGATGTCATAAAAGCTCTTGTAGCTGTGATGCGTACATGGCATAACACATTTGTCCATATAGTGTAGATGTCTTCAGGCCACATAGCTGACGGTTGTTCTGTTCCTTACCTTATGTAGAAGCCACACAGTCACTGGAGAGAAAATATTCAGTTTCAATTAAATTTTACTTGAGCAGCAACTTTAAAGGTAATCACTAGACCATAGTATGAAGTTGTTGTACAGCGACTCCAGCCCTTAATAAAGTTAACCTGTTTGAGATAAACTACAGTATAAGTCATATACAGTAGGTCTATTTTACAAATTTACACAGGTGTGGGGCTTCTCCTTTCTCTCTTTAATATTCTTTTTGATTGTAACCTCTGAATGGTACTATTAGGATACCTTGAATTCTTCAAGGTGCTTCAGAAAGAAATCTACAAACAAACACTGAAGTGGATATAACTAGTACTCTATATGAGTAGCCTATTTTTGAATAAAATATATACCATGAGTGAACCACAAGCTACTGTTAGATAAAAAACATGATTCCAAAATATACTGATGGTCGATGTTATTATGAATTTCAAATTTGTAAAATGCTTATCTGTTTTAAGATTTCCTTGAAACATTTAAACAATCATCTGTACAACACCTTTACAACACTGTAAAGGCTAAATTAACTAGGGAAAATGCATATATCTTATATCCTACTATTGTATTCCAGTGATACACTTTGGCAAAATGTAAACACAAAAAACACATTACACTCATTACAAAGTGCTCAGTTTAAACTAGGACCATTGAATTATTACTCATGAAATAACATTCACTGCATTAGTGTGAAATGTACTCATGGGAATGTGATGTCAGACTGATGACAAACCACTGATCATATGCTAACCCCCAAATCACGAATATCAATCAATACTTCAGTTCCATGAGTTGTTCTCTCAAAACTACTTAACATGTCAATTTTTAAAAAAATTGCAATAAGACACTTATCCTAAAAGAAATTTTCCAGTCCTGTGAAAACTTTCAGTCTCCAGGATGAAAAGACAGGTATCCAGCTACATGGACATGGAGTTCTGCATTTGTTCCAGTCAGTTAAGCCGCAGGGAGTGCACCAGCTGCTGCAACAGCTACACTAACAACGTCCTGAGAGAAGAATGGTAGAAAAGGTGATGTGGAAGTCAGAAATAGCAGGTGAGGGCTATGTTGATTATTGCTCTACTTTTCTATTGCGTCCAATAAAAAAAAAACCTAGGCAGTGTCAGCTGTGCAGAATGTGTGTGGCCTGGTGATGTGCTACTTCTGCATCCTATGTCAGGCAGATCCCTGCTTTCCTTCTCCTAGTGGTTGATCTGAGCTTTTTCCACTTGCACTCAGACACAAAAACATGAACTCCCAACCTTACATCAATTTCTAAAACATGCCAGGATTATGAAAAAGCCATGACACACCTTTGGAAAATACAAGCCAAGCTAGGTTTAAACAGCTTGCCCTTCCTATTCATATTGTTGTTTCAGTTATATGATCCTCAACTACATTGTTATACATTCTGCCATTCACTGTTTTAATGTGTGTGAAAAAATAAGATCAATCTTTTCACATTGTGCCATGTTGTGAATTTAATTAAATGTAGCCCAAAATATAAAATGTGAACATGGTCACATCTCAGATCATACAATGCAGTAGCAGTTGTGTAGTAACAAAACAATTTGTTATACAGTTTTACAACACGTCATATTTAACTGACAGTGTTAAAATGACAGCCAGTATGGATGTCTCATTTTTTTTACTGCCAATCACCTTGACTCCTCTCTCCTTGGCTCCTTCTTGTCTTTACTGCTCACATCATTGGTGGAAGGGACTAAAACATCTTGAGAGTAGTCAAGGATGGACACTTTGAGAAATGGGGACAAAATGAAGGTCATTACTCTCTAAGTGTATACACGACCCTCGCTTTGCTCCAAGAACCAAAAAAAAAAGACTGAAATCACTGATGTATTTTCTCATATTGAAGATGCATAAGTAATATAGCGCCACAAAAAATAAAGAATACAGCACGTTTTAGAATGTTTGCACCAAAACAACAAGTCCACTTCAACAGCAATCTTAAAATAATTTCTTTTACCACTATGTAGGTCTAAATTCCTTCCTGTCCAAGTTATTCATCATCTTGGGTCTGGGGTTCAGGTGTTTTGCTGTGTTCATCAAGTTTTCGTGCTTCAGCGTCAGAGTCAGTAACTGGTCTCGCATTGGCTGCTCCTCCCTTAGCACCAGCATTTTTCTGTGGCTTGTGTTTTTTGTTTTTCGGTGCCGATGGAGTAAATCCGTATTTGTTATAAGCATTCATGACTTTCATCACAGTTCGACTGGAAACGTTACACAGTTGGGCAGTTTTTCTGACAGACAGACCTGAAATCTGGGCACCGACTATTTGACCCTTTTCAAAATCTGTTAACTCGCTCATACTGGAGGTGGGTGTGTTGACCGCTTCTTCTGAATCTGACAGAGAATGCCAACAGTCAGCTGACTGCCACTGTAGCTTGGACTTATTCACACCAAGTGGTGCTTCTTATTTTTGTCCACCGCAGGGCTGAGTGTATACTGTAGTGGGAGACGACTGGTGCCGCTCTAAGGACTGAACAGAAAAGACGAAAAAGAAAACAACATAGGTTAAAATTTCAAATACCAAAAAATCGCCTATATGTTGTTGTCTGCATCTTTGTGTTGATGGATAAACAGGGATATATCCATAAGGGAGCGTGGAGTGGCGCTCACCCCCTCTGAAATATACATGGATTAGTGTACTGTTAATCTGACAAACCCCAACACCATTGGACGTGGACTGAGGACTGAGGACTGAGGACGAGGATTGGACCAGTGGTGGAATGTAAGTTTGTATATTTTGTCAAGTACTTTACCAACAAACGAATTTAGTGTACTGTACATTTAGCTTGAGTATTTCTACTTCTATTCCATCGTATCTTGGATATGAATACTGTATGTACTTTATACTCCACACAATTCACTTTTAAGAATTTGTTGTTTATTATTTTGCAGATATTACATTATCTTGTAATTTTATAATTAAAATCCCCAGCAGTATATTAAAAGTACCTTCAGCAGCTCCTGTGTACTCTCCCAAGAGATCGCCACAGCAGATCAAACTGCATGAATAATTTGGCAGAGATTTTACACTGGATGCCCTTTCTGATGTAACCGTCCTGTTGTGGAATGGACTTGTGCCCCTCTAGCAGTATTTAAGTAATTAAAATCATCTGAAGCTGCAACATATAAGTGATTTACATATCAATGAATCACTAATGATGGTCCAAAACTATAATGTACGTTAATTTCAACAGGCCCATTGTGCATAAAAAGAATTTTTACTTTAGGCACTTTAGATATGTTTTGATACTAAATCTTCTGTACTATTAGGCTACTTAGGTAGGGTTAGGGTTTTGCCTTAAGTAAAGAATCTAAATGTTTTTTTAACCACTTTGCAAAGCACTTATTCAACACAAACCCAAGCTTAAACTCTGGTGTAGCGATAATTTTCATGTTATAACATTTGTACAAGGGCCTGAAAATCATGCTAAGTGTTTTCTACACTGTGTTTGTTTCTGATGGAATATTCATATTTCCAGTGCCCTCCCTGCATTGCTCTCAGTCCCCTGTGTGCTCCTCACACTGATGATGAATGTAAGCTGAATGCAGCATACAGTCACTGAGGCTTGACCAACATTACCCGAGGAGGCAAAATGACAATTGTGAGAACCAGATAAAATGACCTGAACACTCTGTAGTACCCTTCAGCAGCTGAAACACATTTAGAGAAGTTCACTGGTCTTTTTTGTTGACAGTAAATCGATGATAATCACTGTTATTCTAACGTTTAGTTTGGCTAGACCAGGTAGCAGGCTACAGGCAAGCTTCCATCAACACACTGCATATCAGGAGCACGTTTTCATCAGTATAATATAGTTTAAAGACAAAGTAACCACAAAGGACTAACTGTGATGTACTGTACTTACAACCGCAACGGTACAAAGCAATCAGTCTAAGTGTCTGCCGCTTCTGTTTTTCACCAGGCTGAACAAACACTAACATATCCGGTAGGTTTTTTCACAATAAAAGCCTATTACAGGAGCCAGTTTCTAAACTCCAGCCCACCCCCACACACATTTTTCATATCTATCTATCTATCTATACTATTTTGTCAATTGCACTTTCAGAGCATTGATTTATACAGTCTATACAGTTTCATTTCTATCTGATCATATCTGTATTTATTTATACCTTATGGAGCATCTGTAACATAAGCAATTTCCCCCCTGGGATTAATAAAGGATTCTGATTCTGATTGTCGTGACACCTTGATTTTCGTGGATCTTCATATACTTTGAGCTGCAGCTCATATTCAGAGAGTTCAAAATGATGAAGTCCATCATCTTTGTAAGAAAAAGTGTAGATTGTTATTACATTGTTACATTCCAAACATGCCATATGTCATTTAATTTACTCAGTAACTTCGGCTGCTCCCAAGGGGTCGCTATAGTGGATTAGTCTGTACTGGTAATTTGGCAGAGGTTTTACACCTGATGCCCTTCCTAACGCAACCTTCCATGGTGAGAGGGCATGACTCCCGTAAATAATTTGATGCAATGAGAGACTCACAGTTCCATCTTAGGCCCGCTAGAGGGCAGCAGAGACTCTATTTTTTTTTCTTCATAATTTATTAACTAATCCAATTTCATTACGTTTATTCAAATTGAAAAATGATGCAAGGGTAAGCAGTTTGTGTGTGTAGTGGGTATATGTATGTATGTGTATATGTTATGTGTTTGTGAAAAAATTTTGAAAAAGACAATAAACATATTGGCAAAAAAAAGAGGGCAGCAGAGACAGTGGAATAGAAATAGTGCTAATGAAAAGTTTACAGAGTTTCTGTTGCTCTAACCTTTAATTAACAAACTAACAAAGATAATATGTACCTTTTGGCTGCTCCCTTGTATTCTCCACCAAGGGGTCGCCACAGCGAATTAATCCGCAATGGTAATTTGGCAGAGGTTTTGTGCCCTTCCTGACGCAACACTTCATGGAGAGAGCGGCTTGTGTCCCCACCTGGAATCGAACCAGGGACCAATATACCTTTCTTTATTGGTACAAAGACCTTTTTGACCCTTTGAAGGCCTCTTTTGGTTCCCAGAAATCCCTTTGGGAAAAGCAAAAGAAACAAGTCTCCGTCTTGGAGGGTGTGTGATTTTGAAGCAACCTGCAACCTCACTGGCTTTACTGTGCTGCTATTTGCTCCTGTTGGCCTTGACGCTGGCCTGAAGGCCAAAGGACAGACAAAATAGTTCTTCTGATGACTGGTCTTTATTGCATTTCAGTAACAGGAGGAGAAATGGTAGAGTAAAAATTAACAGCTGACAATAAAAATGGATAAAAACAAAAAAATCTTCTTCTTCTTCTTCTTTCGGCTGCTCCCGTTAGGTGGATCATCTGCCTCCATCTCATCCTATCCCTTGCATCCTCTTCCCTCACACCAACCCTCTGCATGTCCTCCT
>VUQH01060105.1:0-10258 GCA_015106775.1 Etroplus canarensis | reverse complement strand
AGAATTAGAATAAGAAAACCTTTATTTGTCCCACAATGGGGAAATTGCATTGTTGCAACAGCAAAGTGTAAGTAGTCAAGTAGTCCGTCTACTTGACAAGACTGTGTAACAGTTTCTTCCCTCAAGCCATCAGGCTCCTCAACCACCCAGGACTGAACTACAAAAAAGCCCCCCCTCACACTCACCCACACACACCAACCCCGATCTGCATAACACTATAAACCCTGTCCCACTCATTCACTCAGTCACTCACGACACCCACTCACACAATCTGCACTACCTCAACCGCTGCTACTGCACATCACCTCTTTTTCTCGGTGCTACTGTCTTGTTGTGTTGTCTTTTCATTGTGTCTTTCATGTCTACTGTCTTGCACTATTTTGATTTTTTTTTGCAATATGTTCATCTGGTTTAGATGAAAAGGGTTCTTGTTCTTGCATTGTCTGCAACTACACCATGTTGCACACGTTGCACTTTATTATTTATCTATTTATTTATTTATTTATTTTCTTTCAAAGTTTTATTTTTAAATTTTAAACTGCTTAAGAAAAAAAAAAACCTTCCTGTCATATGTCTGTATGTTTATATGTTGCACCAGGTCCTGGAGAAACGCTGTTTCATTTCACTATGTTCTGCATCAGCTGTATGTGGTTGAAATGACAAATAAATAGCTCTTGAATCTCTTGAACCTTGAGTATTAAGTACATTTTGTGACAAACACACACACGTATCATATGTCTGTTCTTTTTTTTTTCCTCAGTTACTGTTTGCTTGTTAACTATGCTTTGTTACAGATGCAGTGGTTGGTGTTCTGATGTGCTCTCTTCTTCTCTTCTCTTCTTTTTCTCTCTTTTCTTTCCCCTACCTGTAAGCTCTGGCATTAATAATAATTTGGGCAATTAAAAAAAAGAAAAGAAAAAGAAATAAATAAAATAAATAAAAAAGAAATGTATCAACAAGAGGAGCCTATAGAGTTTATTGAGCTCCTCTTGGCAAATCAAATGTGTTTGGCACAACAGAGCATTTAGGTTATAATTCTGCTTGCTAAAGCTGCCAGACAGGACAGGTTCAAAAAAGAAAAAAAAAGAATTTTGAATCTTTTCACAATAATATGTTCTATAGCTGTTGGAAGACCTAAATACTGCACAAGCTTGTGTTGAGAAATGTTCATTTTATGCTAACAACTCTCAACTCTGAATTTTGGCAACAAAGGGGTGAGCCACAATCTATTCTTGCATGCAAAGACTGAACCTTTAATGGATTCTACATCTATACCAAATCATGATACCTCACTCACTCCCAATTAGCCTGCTTAATGTGAGTCTTCCAAACCAGTGTTACTTCAAAACTCTTTGAATTTTTTAATCTTATTTTAACTCTTAAATCAAGGTTCATGCAAACAAACATCTTACAGATTTTTGTTTTTATTGCATTTTGGAAAATATGCCACCTTTTCGTTAAAGAGGGTTTGCATTTTTAAATCACTCTGTAGTAGCGCCCTTGTGTCCCCTTGTACTTGTACTTCAGCAGTGCTTACTGAAATTCTTTCAGAGTGTCAAACAGTAATCCTTGATTTCTATTTTTGGGGAAGCTGCCAAATCTGACAATAGGTCCGAATGGTTAACCATGATTGTGTTGGTGTGGCTGTTGACAGACTCTCCCTTGGGTCCAATTTATGATGCACAATGCCATGAATGCTGAGGAAAAAACAAAAATAAAATATGAACATGGTCCTGGTCTTTCTCCTCATCTGATGGACTGCTGTCAGGCTGTCCCATGCAACTCTAGGGGAATCATGTGTTCATTAAGGAATACACATTATTTATAGTTTCTTGCCACTGTGATGTACCCCTCCAAATTATTTCTGAAGTATTTTAAAAAGAAAAAAATAAGTAAACAAAAACCAAACAAGCTAATACCCTCACCTGTGATAGAAATGAGAGAGAATGTTTACACTGCACTGTGCAACATAACACAACCTCTATTCAACTGTTAAACTATTATCCTCAACAATACAGCCTGTTATGTTTTCTTAACAAAAATAGACCTGCTTATAGAAGGTTTCTCTTTTTTTCTGAAATGAAGTTGTCTTTTCCTGCATTCATTGTTATCACAAAAAAGTCATCTTTGTTTTAGGTGCTATACATGACAGCCTTACATGCCTTTAACAAAACTTTACCTCCACTACACACAGAAAACATCAGTGACATCCTGAGAGAAAATTAAGTATGGATCACAGTAAGTTATGTGATTACCTTGGAAGTGAACCATGTCAGAAGTTCACTGAAGAGTTTAATTGCAATCCATGTGATTGGATTTTGTTAGTCTCACCACATGATAGAAAGTCAAAATCTTACTCCATGAAAAAGCAATTACTTGCTTTACTGCTTAACTGTTAAGAGGCTCTCATTATCTAGTTAAATCCATTCACAATTTAAATTCAAAGAAAGCTCTAATTTGCTTTATTTACTGTCACACTATGTATGTGCAGTTTATTTTTCTTCTGTGGATAAGAGGTACTGGAACACAGGGTTGGTGCTTTGAAATAAGTGACAATTCCATTACTTACTCGAGTGATCTATTTTGCAGCATTTCTATTTACAGTTGCTCTGCTTATATGACAGTATTTGAGATTCAGCTTAAACCACATCATAAATAACTGGTTGAACCATTAACTTTAATTTCCTCTTACACATGGAATAGTAAATTACAATAAAGATAAAGATGTTTAAAATGAACTTTTAGAAGGCTTTTTTGCTGTTGCATGGCACCCTGATTGGTGAGCTCTTAAGAACTTTCAGTAAACCATTTAATTACTGCTTCTAATTAAAGTCTCCAATATGGTGTTAATGCATCACCGGTCACTGCTGTCATCATCATTTGTGAGGTACAAGAAAACTCATTACACTTTGATTACTTTAAGTCTTCAAACTTACTCTGTCACCAAAATTACTTTTAATTTGTCTAAACTCAAAGTTTCATGGTTTACTAGTGACAAGGTTTAAGTTTTAGTCATAATTATACTTAATAAAATGATTCTGAAAATAAATAAAAACATGTAAATGTAAGTTTACTTTAAAAGCCTAGAAATAGTATGTGTAACTGGGGAGCCCTGGCTATAGCACCTGTTACACTGTGGTTTTTACTGCAGGCTTAAAGAGTTTAATGAATCACTCTAATGATACTGCTGTGTAATCAGTTTGCATTGCTTCTAAAATGTCCACACTAGCAAGTCAATGCATCACTCTCCCTTGATTTATTTCATCTAAAGCTAGAATGCATTGGAACAAATGAGTACCCGTAATCTAAATCTACTTTACAGTCAGTACAATAATTTGTTTTTGCTTTTCTGCTCAGTTCTACTGTAGTTTTATCTGAAAGTTGTCTGGATCTTCCAGAGGTTGTTTTGAATTTCACTTTTTCCCCTTGGGATCTCCTTCTGCTAAGTAAGCACCTTTGACTGCTCCCTTGTGTTTCCTCAAGGGGTGCCAGAGCAGATGAATCCGCAGAGGTGATTTGGCACAGATTATTTGCCGAATACCCTGCTTAACACAATCTCCCATTGTGGGAGGGGCTTGTGTCCACCTGGATTTGAACCAGGAGACTTTCACTTGCGAGGCAAATGTGTAAACCACTACACTCTGGAAACTACTTGCAATTTGCAGATCTTGAGCTGCTTTACAACAAGGCTTTATAAAGAGGATGCCTACACTTTCGCAAATGTCAGTGAAAAAAACAAAAAAAAATCCCTTCACATTAACTGTAAAACAACTGAAATAGATGAGTAATAAATAAATGCCTGAAAGTCTGGCATTTTGTCATCTGCATTTAGCCCATTCTGAATCTGGAGACAGAGGTGAGAATGTCAGAAGCTCTGGTGTGGAAGCTGCTACGCAAGTAGGAGTTCACCAGCTGATACAGCTGCACCCCTCAACAGGTAAATGGCTAAGGAAAAAAGGAGGGGGGAAAGGAATAAGTACCAGTCAATGCAGTGTTTTACAGCTTGAGCTCTAAACTACTTCGTAGTATAGCCCATTTGTGAAGCACTCAATCTCTTGATCTCAAATTCAAACTCAAGACTTCCTTTCATATCTTAGTGATACCTGAAACTTGCTCTCATCAGTGCAGCCACTTGCTTTGTTTTAATGCATTATGGTTTCTACCTCATGTCCGCTATATTCTACCCCCTGACATTTCTATAATTACCAGCATCAAGGAATGGTGATCTTAGGGGGTTAGTGTTTAGCTGAGGGGTTTTGCTTTTGTAACAAAATAGCTATGAATTGTACCCATGCTAAGAATTTTAACCGTTTAATACATACAAGCTTGTATTCCTATAGAGTATAGATTTGTAGGTTGCAGAAAGTGCCATAGTGGTCAAAGGAAACACTTAGGCATCCAAAGCCTTCAGCAGGGGCTGCTTAGCTACTTAGTCTATGTTACCTTAGTGATTTGAACAAGAGGCAGCCATTTGTCCTAGTTGAACTGGCAGCACAGTAGCTATCCAACATGGAAAGCAGCCCCTGGTGAAAATGACTTTCCATTACTTGTGACCCCTTCTGTAAATAGCATGCCCTGCTGATAGGACAACTCGCTGCCTTACATATAAACTGGACCTTTTTTTGTAGCAAGATAATGGAAGAATATAGTGTACCCTCACACTGTAGATACCTAGCCAAAAATAGCATAATATATTCATCTTTTTTCTAGATGTTCAGATGATGGATGATCACGGATGAGCTGTATGTTTTCAGGACCTCCATCTCAGGAACCTCCCATATAAAACAATGTCATCCCACAATACAGGTCTTGTCATACTTGTCAAGTTTTTTTTATGTTTTTGTATTTTTCCTTAGATAATGATACCATATTTCTGTGTATTCAGCATGTTGGAAGATATATTGATCATGTTATTAGAATGCAATGAATGGGAGAGCATGCTGAAATTGATTGCTGTAGGGATGCTTCTGAAAGAGACTTGTTTTATTGTGTAACACACAAATCAATAGTCTTAAAATAACAAATTATCTTGTATAAAGTTATGTGTTCATAGCCATCTATCATGGTGTCAGTGTGCCTGTGCACAAGTGTGTGTGTTGCTTGCTTATTTAGCAAAGAGCAGTGGAGCATAATTTAGTGTCATAACAAGCAAGCCATTCAGTGCAGATCCACTGTTGGTATCTGTTCATAACAGATATGATTGTAGCAAGATAACAGCAAGCACCACAAGAAAGTGAGTGAAAAGGGTTTAAAAAACCACACACAGATCAGAATCAGAATCAGATTAATTTATTAATCCCAGGAGGGAAATTGTATGGAAATAAATAAATTTTTTATCGGTTTTTGGAGATAACATTTGCATAAGGTCAGTTTCATGTGCAGGAATGTTTGTTTTAACTAGGCCAGTCTAGTAGAGACGATGTTCTGAGAAAGAAATCATCTTACACTCAATTACCCAATTCAGTTTTATTTATGTAGTGCCAATTCATACCAAACGTCACCTCAAGGCGCTTCACACTGTAAGGTAAGACTCTACAGTATTAGAGTGAAAACCCCAACAACTAGATGATCCCACATAGACGTGAACAGAATGGATGCACACCCGCACTATTACAATAAACAGGGGGAGGATTATACTATAAGTACACTTGTGGCTAATTAGGGGAAGTGGACACAAGAGAGTGAGGAGACACAGCTGAAGACAATCACAGACAGGAAGTAAATCTCAAAACAAGACATTGACGACAATAACTGGCAAAGTAAAACAGGAAATGCTAAAAGGACTACTCTAAACACAGTGAGAAGAAAATACACAGAAAAACAGAGGCTCGAAAAAACTCAAAACAGCAGGGAACAAATGGAAATACAAACTCTAACTACTAAGCAGAACCTCAAACTCAAATACAGTATTCAAGCAGGAAATAAAATATAGCCCAACAATAATCAAAACTCTACAGTAGAGCAGAGAAGAAACCAAATAGAAGGCATCTTAAAGTCAATGAATCCAAAACTAATAACCAGAACTATTGAATTTCAAGAAACTTAATTCTGTCATAATAATAGAAGGAGCAGGAATCAAAAACTCAGCCTTAAACAAATACTAGGAATGGTGATAAAACTCAAATCAAAACACCAAGCAAATAACCAAAGATACAGCAGTCGAAATTCTGAAAAAAAAATCAGGGACCATGACAGAACAAGCATATACATTATCACAGAATAATATTTTTTTGTATTAAGATTCACCAAACATTACATTCGTAACATACAGTGTTGTCTGCAATTGTACTCTATCCTGCTCTATACATATTACTGAAAAGAGTACACACCCTTACCTCATACCTTTGTTTTCAACTTTTTCTCTCTTTTTCAAATCAAACTCCTCATTGGTTTGCAGGCTCAAAATATGAATCTGTATTCAAGTAGATGACTGTTTAATGTATGAAAAGGTTCCCAGGAATCAATGAAACATGCAAAGTTGATTTGCTGGTTTTGCTTGAATAACTGAGGTAATAGAAAAACTTTTATCAAAGCCCCTTCTCACTTTCTGATTGCAGTTTTGCTCATTGGCAAGCAGAGCCATCTCTTGAGATTATTGGAAAGTCTGATATTCACAAGAAAAATTATTTAGTTCATATACAGCACTCTTACAGTTGGACATGCATCTGCCTTTCTTTGATACCTTACAGCAAATGTAGAAAATGTCTTACATGACTAATACCACAGTCAAACAAGGTTAAAACTATAAAATACATGAATCATAATTTTGGTTTAGAAGAATGACCTCAAGAGTTTTTTTAAAATCAAAGGTTCACACTAATGTTTATATCTGAAACATTACCATGACTCTTTGCTGTTATGCATTTCTTCCTCCTTTACAATCAGTGTTGCACATCAGGAATTACTCCTTAAACAATAATTTTCAGGGGCTAAAGTTTACTTTAAAGACACCAAAGTGGAAACACACACACAAAAGGCTTTACCTCATACTGTAGTGTGTTTAAGTTGCCTAAATATTTTACTACCTGCAAGAAGTTTTAATTTCAGCTTTCTGATATAGAAGAAATATTATGGAGTTCTTAATTATGCAGCCAAAATCACTAGCTGAACCCCAAATTGTTAATCTGCCACTGAACTTAAATCCAAAACAGTTTTCTTAAAAAACATTTGATTGTCTATAAAATTATTTTGAGTATCCAAGCTACTGTACAAATACAAGGGTAACTTTGATTTTCACTTTGAAGTTTCACCTAAACTTCTCATTCCTTTCCTAAAAAGTACTTCAAATGGAGAGTCGTTTATTTTTGATATAAGACCTCCAGAGAGTTTTTTCTTCAATTTGTTAACCAGAATCAGAATAATTTATTAATCCCAGGGGGAAATTGTATATTTAAATATCATCAGTATCAGAAAAGCTACTTTATTTTGGCATTTGCATGTTTTCTAACACAGCCAACAAAATTTCCTGAGAGTCGTTGCTTTCATTCATTAGTCTTGTGTTTCACACCAATTAAGTTTTGGGATGGAAAACATATGGAAAACATGTTCAAGAATAATAGGAACAGTGAATTTTGAAATGATGCATCAGTTTTTCTTTGAACATACTACTTATGGATAATATGACCTTGTCACACAGTTATTTTATAAGGGCTCTGACATGAATCTGTGTTAGATGGTTGCTAACACACACAAACACACACACACACACACACACACACACACAACAGTGGTCAAGAGAGGAGCTTGTTTTTTATCCTTGTGCTTTTCTGTCATATTAGGCTCTGCACACTGATGCTGGAAATATCAAAATGTTTCAGGATTACAACTGACACCTGGCAGACCACAAGTTAAATTAAATGTAATGTAATATTAGTGTTTAGTTAGTGCTATTAAAACATAAAATTAATGTTTATAAGCCTAAAATCAGATTTGGTCTGAGAAGTACTGTATGTTCCAATTTCTCCACATTCAAAAACTGTCACTGTTGTGGCAGTTATTCATTATTTCAGTTTTAATTTATATATGTGATAATACTTATTTTCTAAAAGTGTTCATTAAACAAAGAAAAATTACTCCTTAAACATGTTTTGCATATTCATTTACCCACTATGGTAATACTATACTAACTACATAGTTTTGGTGAATTTTCAGTTTTTTTAACCTTCTTGGGACCTAGTTTCCTGCTTGTAGTGTTGTGGATTTTACATTTGGACCTGCTTAGCCTCGGTGTATAGTTTAACCTCCAGTTGAAATGCTTTATATCTCCTTATTCTATTTTTTTGGTTTCTTTGCATTTTTGGAATCTTTTCTCTGCACTTTGAAATCATCACTTTTACTTTTTTCTTGGCTGCACTAATGAATGTTGTTTATTGGGGAAATTTGTTCTAATAGCAAATGCATAATTAATTTCAGTTTTAGCAGATGCAATGATTTCATTGCTTTATAAAATCTTTCTTTCTTTCTTTCTTTCTTTCTTTCTTTCTTTCTTTCATCCAAATGTGTATTGAAGCAGTCCCAAAACTTAGTGGAAGCTTCATCAGCTGGTCTCCTAGAAGTATTTAAAAAGAAAGCACAAATTTGTATCCCCTTAGATCTGCATTGGTTCCAATGTTCCCACAGTAGTGAGATTCAATAGAAGCTGATTGAGTGCTGCTCTCCACCTCTCTCTCACGCTCCTTTCACAATCCCAGTCATCCTCCAGGATATCCGTGGCTAGACCTGCAGCCCTAACCTCTGTGCACTGCTCTGACAAGGACTGTGTGTGTAAAGTGTGTGAGTGTGTAAACTACATAGATAGCTGTAGAGGGTTATTGATTGTGTGGTTTAGAGGAGTGGGTACTTGGTGTATAATATAAGTATGTAATATGCAGTATATGTGGGTTAGAGGAGGAGAGTGTGTCATCGTTCCATATAAATTTATTCACTACCATGTTTTGTTTCTCAACTGTTCTTCATTTCAGTAGCCCTTAGTTATGCTTTGAACATTTTTTGTTACCTCACAGTGCTCAGTCTGTAACATTGCATATAGAAAAAGAACCAGAGGAGCTTGGTCACCAGATTTTGTTGAGTGACTTTGATTATGACAGCAGGTTTGGAATGGCATGTCAGTGTGATTTGTGTCTGCAGCCATGGCTGTACTTTGTCTGTGAAGATGGTGACTACTTGCAGTGGTTGCATGTGCATAGTATTAGTTGTGCTTGCTGGAAATTGTATTGAAGCTATTGAATTCCTGAACTCTTGCGGTGCTAATATTATAATATATTGGACACTGAAGCACCCCAAGTTCAAACAGTAACAGGCTGAAATATCCACAGCAGCTTCAGGTTCACCTGTCACATCCAGGCTGAGCACCTGCCACTGTACTTGCAGCAAACCACTTGATTCTGTCAGAGATCAACCTTTTAACGTGAGTAATGAGCATAAATGCACTGCACAGAGTGTCAGATCATCTCTTCCGTCTGTACTCTTTCTCTCAACTGGCAGTGTATTAACTTGGAGTGAACTGAACCAACACAAAAACTGCCCACATGGATCAGAAAGAATGGAAAATTTACTGTTAGGGATACCCCCAGATTAGACTTTTGACATTCAAATTGTATTTGGCTGTTTGCCACAATGGTTCAAATGTTACTTCCCTTCGTAGTCCTGCATATCAATGTTGCACCATCACATTATATGGTGAGACGATCATTTTACTCTCAAACATTCTAATCAGGAGTACTAGTTTAGAAAGTCAGCATATGAATGAGGGCCAAACACAAAAATTGCGCATGTCAAACCTTTTGAATTAGTGTTTGCAATGTGTTTAGATAATGGTGCTTTATAACTATGCTACTGTTGGAACTATGCTACTGTTGGCCGAAGACCAAGGAACTATGCTACTGTTGGCCGAAGACCAAGGAGGGGGAGAGGGGGAAAGCCTGTTAGGAGGCAGAGAGAGAGAAGGAAAGATAGGAGGGTGGAGGTGAGAGTAGGGACTTTAAATGTAGGCACTATGACTAGTAAAGGGAGAGAGCTGGCTGATATGATGGAGAGAAGGAAGGTAGATATATTGTGTGTGCAAGAAACCAGGTGGAGGGGAAGCAAGGCCAGGAACATCAGAGGTGGATTCAAACTATTCTACTATGGTGTAGGTAGGAAGAGAAATGGAGTAGGGGTCATCTTGAAGGAAGAGTATGTGAAGAGTGTTCTGGAGGTGAAGAGAGTGTCAGACAGAATGATGACTTTGAAGGTGGAAACTGAAGGTGTGATGCTGAAT
>VUQH01060099.1:20251-47516 GCA_015106775.1 Etroplus canarensis | reverse complement strand
GTTACACTTCAAAGAAATAAATGCCGTCACTGTGGGATTTGAAATGTTTCCCAGCAGCACTGTGGCTATTGGAAGATAGCTGAGGGAGAGTGTGTTCTAGAAAGTGTGCACTTACAGAGGGTGGAGGGGACTCCCTGCCAATCAGGGGGGTGTTCTCACACCGAGGGTTCTGAAAGTTTGCGTTCTGGCTCCTGCATTATAGAATAAGAGGTTACTGCATGTCGTCACCCTGCCACTGAGCTCTTTATGTGCAGCTGATTTGTGGTCTGCTCTTCACTGAAACATAACTGACAAATGGCCTCAGACAAATTACCTCAATAATAATTACCGATGAGAGACTTAAGCTCGGTACTATAGTAGCAACGGGTTAAACACATCAGCCACAGTCCAACATCATTAACATTCTTTAAGAACAAAAGAAAAATACTGATTCTCACAATGGGACACTGAAGTGGTAAAATAGTACTTTTATCAGCATGCGCAGCCACGGGAGACTAGCCTTAGGCCCACATATAAAGAACTATACAGCAGTAATTTTTAGGCCAACATTACAGCTACTAAAGGACTCAAGAAGCTATTTTAACATCGTAATAGGCTTCAAATGTCCTGTGCTAAATAAGAACTATTTCCATGAAGAAAATGATTATGTTAACACTTAGAGACCTACAAACCTTAGTTTGAACTATAAAAAAAGCAAATAATGTTCATTCAATAACTACAAGGGGGTACTGTGTGCATAGAAGCCAACTCTAACATCGAAAACTGTACCTGAAATAGTCCAAATTGTAGCAGCTACATCAATGTATTTTTTCTATTTCGCTTGCTATAAACAAAAACAAGTCAGCACACATTTGACACTCTGCTTTTAGTCCACTGTAGTTTAAGGACATGGATGGTTTTGAATGCTTTGGCCATGTATGATTCACATTACTGCTAAACCAGCTCCCAAAATTTGCAACTGCAAGCTGTGGAACCTATTTAGCAGGATTATGGAAAACTTTAGCAACTGATAGTTCTGCTGCTGGCAGCTGGCCTTTGTTCTTCAAGGTCAAATTCAACAAAAAAACCCAGAAAACCAAGAAAACATAACTTCTGTTGTACCTATGCAATAGTAGCTTTGCTCTGACAAAAAGTAATGTAGAGGACTTCTTATCTCAAGTATCACACATCCTTTTTTTCATATCATTCTAGTAAAGAACAAAATGAACTATCTGGCAAACTCAAAGGGAGTACATTCCTCCACAGCCCTACAGCATGCTTTGGAACATTGATGTCAGTACTGTTAAAGTTAAGTTAATGTGGTCTTTCAATGGTCCAAAAACCTCAAAATAATACATGTCCTAAAAGTGCAGCGGTATCATTTGTTTTGTTTTTTGTTTTGGTTTTTTTTTATTTATGGCCTGAAAGGCAAACACCACAGCCTAATCACTGTGCAGTGGCAGAACAGACATGTATGCTTTGTTTTCTTCTCTATTTCCTATCATAGCCATTGCAAGCAATTTGGTCCTGAGCCAACAGCAAGCAGGGTGAAATTATTAACTTATGCTATGCAAGTGCAAACATGAATTTTCCTCATTACCAGGTTTTTGCTAACATCATAGGCTTAAACAGGCAGACTGGCTGATACAGCAAGCAGCTATTATTCTCAAAGGAAGAGCTAGTGATGGGTACTAACTCACTGAGTGATAAATGTTGCTGACAGTGTGTCACAGTGGACATGCGAGGCCATACATATTAAAAAAACAGCTTTTCTAACTTATCATATCACAAGCAGTAAGCATAGCTGCGCTTCTAGCCTAGATCAATGGGGGCAAGCATCAGCTACCTATGGCAGGCAGTGTATTGATCCTGCTAGCCTCTAGCTAGCGGTGGGTGCTAACTCACATGTATTCAGTGACGGGGGCATTGCTGACAGTGTGGGCTGTAGCGGGCAGGCTAGCTTCGCTACCGTAGCTGGAGCCACAGCTGTAGAGACTGGGCATGTGAACGCGGTACAGGTTATCGTGCACACCGCCGCGTGAGGCGCCCGACTCGTCCTCCCCGTCTTCCTCATCCATCCTTCAATTGGTCAGGGTAAGGGCCGGGTACGAAAGGGCATGATGAATAAGAGGAGGGGGAAAAAAAAAGGTACAGGGAGAGGGAGATCCGAGAGAGACAACAGACTGTAAACAAGTGGCTGAAGAGGAGGTTAGGATAGGGGGAGATGCACTTGTACTATCAGGGGTTCCCCGATAATAAAGACTGGGTAAGGCTAGGCCTCCAGCCCCAAAGCAACTTAACAAAAAGAAAAGGAACATGGGCAGCATTCATCTACTAAACAGATCCACCACAAGTGCAGTGAGGCCCTGAGTGGACACATGAAGCTGTTTTTTTATCGCTATGTATTGTCACATAATTACAGACTGTAAGAAAGTAGCAGACCCTTCAATATTCCATTTTATTGGCAGAAACATGCATGTCATTATCTTCATGCAGTCATCCACTGTTTAGACGGAGGGGCTTTGCTCCTGTTATTTCCCATCCAAATCAAATTCATCAAACAGCATCAGGTTTCAAGAACGCTTTTATTATATAATCCATGCATCTCTGTGTGCTCCATGAAAATTAAAGCAAAAACATCAGGGGAAAAAAAAGAGATAATATGGCTGGTTTGGGCAAACCACTTTCAGACAAAAAAACGAAAAGATCAAAAAATGCAAAACGACCAGCAATGTAACAAAATGAGGCATCAAATAAGATATGTGCTGATTTGGAAGTTGGATCTCTGGCTGCAGAAATGTACTGGATTCCTCAGGGTAAAGAAGGCATGGAGGAAAAAAAATTGATACAGCATAGTATCGTGATAGTTTGCGTGGGAATATTGTATTGATACAGTGATACCAAATATAGATATCTTGTTATATAAACTGCAAATACATACTGAAATTTTTTAGTACTCACTTGTTAAAATCAATTTAGTTTTTGGTTCACATTTGATTTCAAATTCTTCAGTTGCTAAAGAGGCTGCATAACTTTTTTGTACAAGTCTCACTGTTCAAAATGAACGTGTTTACATTCAGTTAAATTGGAAGAGCCTTGAATCTTAAAAAAACAGTTTTAAAAACTGCTTTAAATTTATAATAGGTTTTAATGATAATGTTGGTCAGTCTGTCTTTTATGTCACAATAAAAATGAAGCGAGAGGAACAGACTGAGAACTTTATTTTATTGGATAAAACAGATATTGATAAAGTTTACCTTTGGGAACATAATTTCCATTTGAAAAACGATGATAAATCACAGTATATTGCAATTTGTGTTATTCAATACTCAGCATATCGCAAAATGTTTAAAACTGCAATATCATATCGTCACTCAAGTATTGTGATAATATTGTATTGTGGAGTCTGGTGATTCCCATCTCGAATGGAAGGACAATCACAAAATACATGAGCACGTGGTGCACATTAAGGCAATTAACATTACTGTGGAAAGTCTTAGGCCACCCCTCATTTCTTTAGGTTTTGCTTTTAAGGAGTCAGATTTCCTTTATTTTCATAAATTGGTCTTGAGCAATAGTTCTCCAGGCTTTCTGAAGGGCTTTCAAAGTTCTCCTTTGGATATTGGCTATTTCACTAATTTTCAGTCTAGTGGCACTGGTGTGATGCACGCCATATCCTGAAAAGAATCTGAGCAAACTGGACAAGTGGAGGACAGAAGAAGAAGTGGCATGCCTAAAAACTGTCTACAGCAGATGAACAGTATCTGAAAGTCAAGTCCTCAACAAATAGTCCAGCAAAGGTCTGACACAGGACCTGATAGATGCATCTGGCCCTTCAGTTGATCCATTTACTGCTTGCTGAAGGTTCGTCAGAAATGGCCTCAGTGGAAGAGTGGCTGTCATGAAGCCATTCTTAGAAAAAGGAAACCGGGAGAAAAGGCTGAGATATGCCAAATTACACACTGGACTGAAAATCAGCAGCAACAGTGGTGTGATAAATGGACCTCATCATTACTGAGGCAGTGTGGGATCACCCTGACAGAGAAAGGAACAAAAGGCAGCCAACATCCAAAGAAATGTTCTGGAATGTCCAGACAGAAGCCTGGAGAACTATTCCTGAAGTCCGCTTCCCTAAGAAAGTTCAGGCTGTGTTGAGGAATAAAATATTGACTTTCTAGCTGGTTAGAATTGTACACAATCTGTTTTTGCCTTATGCACTGTATTTCCATTTTATGTTTGTATGTTTCAATGAATCGCTGTACCTATTTCCCATTTTCCGAGCAAAATACAAAGAAAGGAGGAGTGGCCCAAGACTTTTATGCATTACTGTATTTTCTCATAATTTTTTTTTGCCAGTCTGTATCGGCTGTAAAATACTAAAAGGACTACATCCACCCAAAAATGTTCATTTTAATAGGGAGGAAGCTGTATAAAGAATGAATTAGCCTGGCCCTGTGTTAACAGAGACAAAAAGGAAGAGGGAACGTTATTACCGGCCAATGGCCACCAGATGGAGCTGTTTCACCCATTAAAGTAAAACGATTTTGTGTGGCCCTTCAAACAGAAGGCTGCAGCACAGTCAGTCTTATAGGAAACCGACCCGGTGAATTGCAATTGTTCTGTTAAATTCAGGAACACTGATGATTAATTCTTCATATCTGTTGGGCTATACACTGGTGTTACTGGTGATTAATGTCCAAAAAAAAAAAACAAGTGTAAAAAAACCCAAACTATTACGGCACAACTGTTTCATTACACATATCATTCACAAGAGTGAAAAGTGTCAATAGCGCTCTTTTCTGATTTTACCACAGAATTTTTTGGTTGTTTGAATGTCTAGAATGGGTCGTTCAGTTTGTCCAATACGCATCACCATTCGCTGAAGCCCAAAGCATTTCCAAATCAGGACAGGGGTGGGAGGGGAGAGAGAAGGAAGGGAAGGAACAGAAGGAGAAGTGGGGCACAGGAAAAAAAAAAAAAAAAAAAGGGGGGAAAAAAAAAGAAAAAAAAAAAAGGAGAAGTGGGGCACAGGAAAAAAAAAAAAAAAAACTGTGGTGATATATATTCAAACACAACACTGGTTCTCCGAGTCCATAGGGGTGAAAAGAAAAAGAGAGATATGTACAAACATATCAGCCAGACTGGCAGCGCCATCAGCAAACAATAAAATAAAACAAAACTGGATGGATGCAAAGACAGGCAGGAAGACGTACAGAATGATACAACAGTTTGGGAGGCAGATACACTTAAAAAGAATGACATGCATGGGCACCAAGTAGATTCTTTATGGGTCTTTCCACTGCTAGTCCACCAGCTAAATTCTGTCAGACAATTACAATAAGATGTTAAGAGCTAGTAACGTGTCAGTCGTTAGTTAATTAAAGAGATGGATTTAGGGATGTAAAGGCTTGTGTGTGTGGGCATGAGAGAAACTATGGACGGGCGTGTGTGTTACCTTTTGCCAGGCCAGGTGTGCGGCACACTGCACACAATAGAGGAGAACATCAGAGCGGTGACAAAGGAGAAGAGAACCAGGTAGATGAGACCCTCCACGCCGTCATAACACAGGCCAGTCAGTGCCTGGACGTAATCCTGAGGGGATAGGAGAGCTTTGACTGATCCTTTAATGATTCAGGCCCTTATAAACAGCCATACATACAAAAAAACACCAAACTACTGAACATATTTACACCACCCATCCCACCCTCGCATGACGGGAGAGCAGAGGAGTCAGGTGGTAAGAAAGTCTGAGATTTAAGGACGTCTTCTTTAACACAACATACACCGTGACTCACCATGTGTAGGCTGCGACAGTCAACAAGAGCAGTCAGCTGGTGAAGGCCGACCTCAGTGGAATTCAGCACAGACTGGATTTGCTCGAGACTCCCCTGCACACAGAAAGGTTACACGTGTACGCTCTAAAATACTGTAAATATACGCCTTCAAGTGATTCCAAACACACACAAGATACACACGTCTGGCATGTTCATCTTGCTCCCCCGATGCCAATCTGTGGGGGAACCAAAAAAACAAATACAGATCATCACACACACGACCACACACACACCTTGGTGCTGGCATAATCACGTGTTGCTGATCTCAGTAACTCTGCCACATCATCCTGCATCTCCACCAATGCTTTGTGACTCCCCGACAGCCTCTGCAATACATATCAAAACAGCCTCATATTTTCTTTCCTATAAATCCCATGTATAAAGAAAAATATGATAAAAATGCATTCAAACAAAGCAACGATAAGATTCGGTCAAGTCACAAAGAACTTACCTGCTGAAAGGGGTTAATCTGCCCAGAGCTGCACGTCAGGTAATACTGCAGAATATCTGGGAACGTGCCAATAAATACATACCAATAAAATAATGATAAAACAGTTTAATGAAACACACTGCATGCTATACAATTTTCCAGTACCCAGCTAGTGAGGCATGCTTAAAGTGCTACTCAGGCATACTTGTGTGTTTTTGTGTGTGTGTGAAACAGAGGCAACATCTGCGCTCTACAGCAAATAGACAGAGCGGAAACAACTGACAGACAAACAAAAGTCATTAGATGAGTGAAAGGAGGCAAGCGAGGGAGGAAGAGGAAGAAAAGGAGCAATCGAGAGGTAGAGAGGAATATAAAAGGATAAAGAGAGAACAAATATGATTAAATGGAAAAACAACCTAAATGTACTCTGGGTTTTTTTTTCTGTGAATCTGAGACGAGCAGGAGGAAGAGCGAGCGGGGAGTACAGGGTTGCTGATGCATTGCAGTCAGCAGAGAGAGAGAGGGTGAGAGCTTTTAGATACCAGAGTGCCAATCAAACACAATCCCGTTGGATACACACACACATAAACGCACACACTTGTTTCTTTAAATAGCAGCAACGTGTCAGGGTGAGATTCAACTGTCAGTGAGGAAGATGGACTCTATTTGAGACGTTTCTGCTCCCACTATTTTTCAACCTACAGTATCTGCATATAAGGAACTAATATCCTGCCACTGCTCCCTACAGCCCTTTACCATGTAATGTTCATAACATTTCATGTATTCACTCCAGAATAAATATGGCCCTATGGAGCTGTAGCCCAAAAGTGTAACATTCATTAGATAAACAATTGGAGCCATTTTCATTATGTTTCATTTTAAGACTTGGAGCTGCAGCCACCTGAGAGAAGTCACCTTCCACCACTACAGCCAGCTGTTTCTTATACACACTATTACACGTTTTTGTTTTGATTCAGCTACGCTCCAGATTAAGTAACCATTTGAAAATAACTGCTATTCATGGAGTGTGTCCTGTAGTAAATCCTTAACTGACCAATCAACATAGAGTAGCAGTAAGAAAAATGAGCAAAAATTTTCATTGTTTCATCTCAACTCTATTATCAATAGTTTACACACTCCAGCCAGGGGGTAGAGTGTGTCAAATTTGGTCTTCTTAGGATCTAATCTCTGCTTTTTGCAGATGATGTGGATCTGCTGGCTTCATCCAGCTTGCACTGGGGCGGATGGCAGCTGAGTGTGAAATGGCCAGGATAAGAATTAGCACTTCCAAGTCTGAGGTCATGGTTCTCAGAGGAAAAAGGGGGGAATGCCCACTCCAGATTAGGAATGAGGCTCTACCACAAATGGAGGAGTTTAAGTATCTTGGGGTCTTGTTCACGAGTGAGTGAAGGAGGGAGCAGGAGATTTATAGATAGAGTCAGTGATGCAAACACTACCAATCTGCTGTGGTGAAGAGTGTGCAACAATAAAACAAAGCTGTCAAGTTAATCTATGTTCCTACCCTCACCAGCCACTTCTTCTTTCGGCTGCTCCCATTAGGGGTCGCCACAGTGGATCATCTGCCTCTATCTCACCCTATCCCTTGCATCCTCTTCCCTCACACCAACCCTCTGCATGTCCTCCTTCACTACATCCATGACCGTTCTCTGTGGTCTTCCTCTTCTCCTCCTGCCTGGCAGCTCCATCTTCAACATCCTTTGTTCAATACATCCACCTCACCAGCCACTAATCCTCCACATTGAAAGGAGCCAGTTGAGGTGGTATGGGCATTTGTTGAGAGTGCCTCCTGAAGGCCTCCTAGGTGTTCTGAGCATATCCAGATGAGAGAGGGCTCCCGAATAGACCCAGGTCATGCTGGAGAGATTACATCTCTCGAATGGCTTGGGAACGCCTCAGCATCCCTCCAGAAGATGGAGGTGGCCAGGGAGAGGGAGGTTTTGGTGTCTCTGATTAGACTGATGTCCCCATGACCCAGAACCCAATCAGGAACAGAAAATGGATGGACGGATGGAAAATACAATTTGGGCTTTTTGTCGCTACTCAAAAAAAACCCTCTACATCAGTGCTAGCACAGGAGAGACTCATCTTTTCAAGCCATTGCAGAATTGCCCTCTATATAATTTGTCAATGAGATGGCAATAAAGACTGAATCAACCGTATACTCGTGTCTTCAAGACAGGTCACAAAAATTGAAAGATGCACTGTCTGCCAAAATAACAACAAAGCGCAGCTCACGCCAACAGTTGTGACATCATTTCTGGTGTACACTGACGTATGCAAGGGCATCAACAGCAAGCATAGATCATGCATGAATAGTTCTTTTAGCCCAAGAATTCCCAAACTGTAGGCTACTGCCCTCTGCTGGGCAGTGAAGGTACTGCATGTGGACCTCTAGAAGTATGTACTTTCGGATTCTCCCTAGTATTTCTCCAGAAGTGGTCACCACAGCGAATTAAGCCACATCTGTAATTTGGTTGACTGCCTGCCTTATAACTCATTATAGGGTAAAAGCGCAAAAGTAAAATCAACCTTAACAAGCAAATCATCACAAAATAAATCAATGAAAACACAAAGAAATACTCCACCAACTCGTGTGATGAACAGAGTTGTTATTTAAGGTTTGGACAGCTCAAAGGAGATTTTCACATTTCTAAATGGGCTGCAGCAGGCTTCAAGTTTAATAATGGCTGTTTCCACCATTTAGCTCCATTTCTCCTTTGAGGACTATGTTGCTAACACCATCTAGGTGAATTGCAGCCAATTTTTACACAGTTGAAATAACAGGAATAAAATGCCATAGATAGGCTATGGAGATACTTTGTTTTAGCTGCGGAGAGGCTCCCCTTCCCGAGGGTGATCACAAAATAAATCTCACTGGTTTAATAAATAAATAAAACACATACCTTGTGAAATGCATGATTGTTGTTCATTTTGTTTTACTCAAAATATTCACATTGGGAAAAAAAAACCACAAACATCTTTTTTTTTTTATTCCTGCTACAAGTTTAGATGTGTTTTATTTTCTGACTGCATACCTTGGTTGATAACAGCATTTTCCTTGGTCACCCTGGTGATGTAGGTATCAGGTGAGACGCAGAAGTCGCTGGCTGACTGTAGGGTGAAAACACAGGGCACATCAGGCTACAGTAACATCCATGCTGAAAATACTTACTCAAGCAGCGGGTAAAGATTACATCACTGCAGAGCCAGAGAGCTCGACAATGTTGCCATGGCTACACTTACAGCAGCGACAGCCAGCTCTAGGCCCAGCGATCCCCAGCTGATGATCAAAGTCAGAACGCCCAGCAGACATACTCTGAAGAACAAAAATGTAAAAAAAAAAACCCATTCTTTTAGAGTGAGATTCTGCTTACCAACATGGCATACATGAGGCAGATTTAACAGATGTGTTCAGAAGCTAGACAGAATTTGATTCCTCCAATAGGAGCAGCTTTTGGGGTGTGATGTAAAGTAGCATACCCAATGAGAGTGCCTCTGGAGTTGCGTATCAGACCAAACAGCACCAGAAGACAAATAAGCACATCAAAGAGCAAAAGGCCAAGGTACCCCAACCACCTGTAAATAACAATAATTATCACAGTTTCATACAACACAGTCAAGCATAACTATCCACAGTGCAAAAAAAACAGGGAATTAACTAATCCTATACCACCTGTCACAAGGTCACACTTATTTTAGAAATTTTAGAATGCACTGTCACTAGACTTCTAATGTGTCAGCATTTTAATTTATGCCGACTCAATTCATCATTGTCCCATATAGAATAAAACAGGCCAACATCAACTGAAAGACAATCCCAAAGCCAAATGAGGGGAGAGTGGAGCAGGAGATTGACATACGGATTGTCGTGGCTTTGGCAGTAAGGTGGATGCTGTACCGGTCTGTTGCGGTGAAGAGAGAGCAGAGTGTTATAGCAAAGCTGTCAATTTACTTTTTGGTCCATGTTCTTACCCTCACCTATGGTTACGAGTTCTGGCTAGTGACCGAAAGAACTAGAATGCAGATACAAGTGGTGGGAATGGGCTTCCTCCAAAGGATGTCTGGGATCTCCTTTAGAGATAGGGTGAGGAGCTCGATTATCTGGAAGTGGAGTCGCTACTCCTCCATATTGAAAGGTAGCTTAGGCATCTGGCTAGGATGCCTCCTGGACGCCTCCTAGGTGGGGGGTTTTGGGCATGTTCTACTGGGAGGGGGCCCTGGGGCAGACCCAGGACATACTAGAGTGATTACACCTGTCGTCTGGCTTAGGAACAGCTTGGTGTCTCCCCAGAAAAGCAAGGGGAGCTGACTGGGGAGAGAAAGGCCTGGGTGTCTTTGCTCAGGCTGCTGTCCCTGCGACCTGAACCCAGATAAGCAGCAGGAAATGGATAGACCCCCAAAGAAAGAGGGACAACAACCATGCCTAAAAACTGCTATTCACATTCAAAGAATAAGAGCATCCACTCATGTTAAAAAAAGAAAAAAAGATCTCAATCTTTTGAGAAGGTCAGATTAGCCACATAGTCAATGAATATCCCTGAGGGGATCCTTTTGTACCTCAGTTTCTTCATTTTAAGGGACAGACATCACAACATATCTGATTCATTGTATAACTGAGAGGGGACAGGTAGCCCTTAATCCAATCAGAAGTGAAGCCACATCCACCTATAAAGAGATTTGCTTTTTGTGCATAAATTTTAGCTGACAACTGATTACTAACAGACATCAGGTAACCCATTTACCATATCTGCATGTCAGTCAATGGTTTTCTTCACTCCCACTGGTAGTGGTTTGAATCTTTTGCCTTAAATTGAGTTAAGTTTAACTTGGTACCCATCAACTTTGCATAATCAACAATTATTTTGACTGTTATTGCTAAAACTTTCATTGCTATTCTCTGATCTCTGGTTGCCACATCTCTGCTAGTTTTTAATGTTCTGTTCTGTACATCCTGATTATTTTGATGAGTTACATAGTCAGAAAATGTGGCTCATTGTTGCAGGTTTTAAATGCCAGTCTGAGACCAATATTTACTGACTTCACAGTACACACAGTTCACAATTGATCTATGAGAGCATGTATGACTAGTCTTTGGCTTGAGCCAACAAACACTTATAATTCAAAACATATACTTATTAATACTTACCTGTAAAAGTCAAATGCCTCTGTTTTGCGGGCCAGGTCCTCCAATGAGACTTCAGTATTGGACCAGAAAGGAACATCGACCATCAACCTCACCAGCTCATCCAGCTGTCCCTGCAGCTTTTGGACGATGGACACATAATCTGTCTGATCCTGGAAGGCTGTCTCTAACTGGACCAAGTTCTCCTCCACAGTCTGGTTTAAGGCTTGGGTGCTGTCTGACACCTGGTCACAAACAACTGCCATCAGGATGAGGATTTCTGGAGATGTTTTTCCAGAAAAAATAAACAATCAGCAGATAACTCACCAGTTTCTCCACTCCAGACACTGTGCGGTTGGCATGACGGAAAGAGTATGCCAAACGAGTGGCTCCATCACTCGACTCCCCATTTCCATAGAATCCTACAGCTATGCCAGCACTAGGAGGCAGGAAGCAGATGCCAAGCATTAACACCAAGCCTAATTTAACCTTTGAATGGTATAATAGGTTATTTCTCCTTTGCTATTCACATATTACTCAGATCCACATTGTATAAATAATTACCAACAAAAAAAAAAATGCACCACTGACAGCTGAATTGTTGAGTGCAGTTTCTCTGTTAACCAGCAACAGGCGACACTGAGCATTGAGCTCTTTTTGTTTTGGTGTCACCCTAAAGCCTGAGGCAAGTACAGGACTACCAGGAATGATTCTCACACAAACACACACACACACACACACACACACACACACACACACACCCCAAGTCTACGCAATAATTAGGTCACCAGACTGCAAATAATGTGATCTTTCTGCACCTCTGCACCCACGTTCCCACATTACATATGCTACAATATCTGGGGTTCCAAACCAGGGTCCTCCTTAACCACATTCATGCAACAACAAACCCCTCGCCCACCCAACACCACCATTTATTTTGTCCCCCTAACCATTTGCCCCCCCTGCATCCCCCTCCCTACAATGTTTATATTTTCTCACTCACCCTGTAAAAGCTCTTGGGCGTCCCTGTCCTCCCCTTGTATGCCATGTGTGCCTGACTGTATGCTTTGTATTGATGATGTCTCTGTCTACACACAAACACCAGACAGATTTGTAGAGAGAAATTTATGGCCATTGTTAAGGCAATTCATTCTAGCCCATTAGATTTTGAGTAGCCCCCTGTTACAACAGGGTCTACACTCTGTGTGAGTGTGTGTGTTTCAGAGCTTTATGACATACATGACATAAAACCACAAGAAAAACAGAATGAAGATAAACACAAGCACAGGCACTTTAATGTGTTTTGTATGTTGATGTACACACTGCCTGGTTCATGTGTTCATTTTCCCACCCATCCCTGCCTCCCACCATTTCACTCCATCCTCCATATGATCTCAGTTTAAACAGTCAACCACCCAACCACCTCCCTCAGCTCCTGTTTACTCATCCTCCTCTTCTCTCTTAACACCCATTTTCTCTCCCACTCCTTTCCCTATTAGTTCTCTTTATCCCTCCTTCCCTCTCCTCTCCCCATGAGTTCGATCTTACTGATTTAATACCCGCTGCTCCTTTCAGAAGATTGCATGAGCATAGAATATGACACATATGGTGGTCCTCCTTTAAGACAAAAGTTCAGAAAACAAATAACTGGCAGCAAACACTGACCAAATACATTAACAGGACATTATTTTGCCTTTGAGAAACAGCAAAAAGTGCTACCTCAGAGAGGCAGATCACTGTTTAGTTTCTGCTTCAGTCCATTTTCAACTGAAATGAAATGACATCATAAGCTAAAAATGCTTTGCTGTACCTAAACAACCACAGTAGAATGCACTCAGCTGGAGCTCAGTAGATAAGACAGTAACTGTTGTACGCAGTCATGGGTTATAATGAATTCAAGTCCAAACAGATCCACTGCAATCCAAAATAAATGCATCCAATTAGTGGACAGCATTCAGACAATTAAAACCACCACTAACTACAGACTGAAAATATTACCTTCAATATAAAACTAAAAATACAACTAATGATTGTTAAGGTTATTTTTGGGGATGTACCAATCCAATCTGTGCTGGCCAGGCACCCATACTGACTTTGATTTCACACATTATCCTATAAAGTCATAGAAAATATTTTCATATAAACCTCATAATAAACATTTTATCAGTATCTTCAACTTTTAAAAGTAAAAAGCAGAAACCCGTGCTAAGAAAACCTTCACAATCACAATTAAAGAAGTTATGACAAAAGATCATTTAAGAACTGATGTTGACAGACAACACTGAGATCTGTAGAGAGCAGGGAGCAGGTGAAGAGTGCCTGAAGAGGTGGAGGTATGCACTGGTGAGAAGAGGAATGAAAGTCAGTAGCAGCAAGACAGAATATATGTGTGTGAATGAGAGTGAGGCAAACAGAATGGTGAAGATTCAAGGAGCAGAAGTAGTGGAAATGAATGAGATTAAATACCTGAGGTCAACCATCCAAAGCAACGGACAGTACATTAGACAGGTGAAGAAGAGAGTGCAGGGAGGGTGGAGCGGGTGGAGACAGGTATCAAGGGTGCTTTGTGACACAAGGACAGCGGCATGAGTGAAAGCCAAGGTTTACAAGATGGTAGTGAGACTGCATGTTTTGGAGGAAAAGACAGGAGGTGGAGCTGGAGGTGGCAGAGCTGAAGATGCTGAGATTTTTGCTAGGAGTGACCAGGATGAACACAATTAGAAATGAGTACATCAGAGGGAAAGATCAGGTTGAGCAGTTTGTTTAAAGATAGAGCTGCCAGGCAGGTGGAAAAGAGGAAGACCACTGAAAAAGGTTCATGGACGCAGTGAAGGAGGACATGAACAAAGTTTGCGCAAACACAGAGGTCAATTTAGAATTAACCACCTTTGCATGTCTTTGGACTGTGGGAGGAAACCAGAGCATCCGGAGAGAACCCAAGCAAGCACGGGGAGAACATGCAAGCTCCACACAGACGAGACCTTCTTGCTGTGAGGTGACAGTGGTACCACCACACCACTGTACCGCCCAAAAAAAAAGAAAAAAATGCAGTTCACAAACATAAAGACTGACATATGAGGAAGAAATGTTACTTTTTGGTTTATATGTTTGTTTTTTCCCCATTAGTCATGCTGTCATTGATCTGATGTTAGTTACTGTTGATTTTTTTATGTGCTAATTATAATTACGTTTTTGTCTTAAAGATGTGACATGTAACAAAGATATCCTTTAAAAAAAGAAAAAACATTTTCATTTGATGCAAAGACATGATGCATACAGGGAGGAATATGATACAAACCTCAGGAACAGTGCCACAGCCCCTGTGGTTTTCATTCGTTTTAGTTGTTTCTAGTGTCCCCTAGTTTCTAGGTTCTTCAGTTTCTATCATGTTTAGTGTTACCCTTCATGTCTCAATGTTATTTATTTGTGTTTTGCTTATGTCCAGCTTTTATTTTGAAGTTTTATTTTCTCATGGGTCTTGTTTTGGTTTTGCTTTCTGCTTTTGTTTCCCTCTTTTGTGACTAGCTGCCCTGCCCTCATTTCCACACCTGTTGTCAGCTGCTTTCACCTGTGTCGGATCATCTGTTTATGTTCCCTGTTGTGCTCCCATTTGGCACCCATTTGTTTCCTGTGAATTTTCCTCTTGCTTCTTGTGGTTCACATGCCCATTTGTGGTGTCTTGTTTGCCTTTTTAATTTGGATTCTGTACTCGATTTTAATCTGCTAAGAAAGACTTTTTGTTATTTCTGCCTCCCTCTGCGTCCTGGTTTTCGGTTCTCTCACCATCATATGATAAAAAGAGAGATCTGACTTTTTTCAGCAATAACCATTAAATGTATGTGTGTTTGTGATCTCAGTCTCGGTCTCACTTGAATCATACTAAATATGCTTTGTGACAAAAAATAACAAGAGCAAGTGTCAGCTGTCTCTCCACTGACTTTAACACTTGGACGGGCTGCATTCCAAGACGGTAAAAGTTTGTCAGCTGAACCGCTGGACGAGTCTCACAACAGCTGCCATATGAGCCTCAGGAAAAAGGAAACAGGAAGGGCAGGTGTAAACTGGTCAGCAGTGACTGAACTTTGAAAATGAGTGTGTGGGATTGCCCAAGATGAATGAGAAAAAAAAAATCAAAACATACTTGTTGGCTGGTAATATACCTGGGAAGCCTGTCCAAGTAAATGTGGGAAACACTGTATACACGCAAAAATGTGTTCATAAATATTAAAGTAAGAATGTATATATTCATAATTTGTATCTGTGAATGTTTATTCATTCACTAATGCAGGCATGTGTTATGGTATAAATATAATTTAAATAACATTTAAGTAGATTGTACAGCAGGTTGACACAGAACATTTTCTAACTAATCCTTGGTTACTGGAACAAGGACCCCTGTTTATTTTAAACTAAACTGTCATGTCTTTTAAAATTAATGGATTTCAACATATTTCAGCTCTTTGTATATCTTTCCATTTGCTCTTTCAACGTGCAGCCTTTTGCTTGCTGTATTAACAAAAAACGTTGCCCGCCCCTGTCCTAAATTGACTTCTTTTTGCCCATCACGTATTCAGCTTGTTCAGTTAACCCTACAGATGCAGTTCCACATTTAAGGAAATGTCTTAACTGATAATCGAATATGTTGATACTGTTTTAACTGATCAACTAATCTTTCAGAAAAACAGCAAAAATCTAAAAAAAAAAAGGCTCTGGCGTCTCTTGTCTAAACACACTATAGCTGCACACAAATGGAGGAAGTCCACATGTAGCTGGCACAGGGCCAAAATTAATACATGATGTCATATTAAATTGTGAACCAAAGAAAATGCTTAGAGAAACACACGCATATGATCGTACACAAATGCATGTGTGCATTCTCAGATTCATTTTCACTGAGAAATATTACAGCTAATCATAAAATATTAAAAAACCCCAAAAAACACTCTTCAGCTCTGAGTTACACTAGTGTGTGTGTGCGCACACACACACACACACACACAGAGCTTCCCTGACTGTATAATTCATTTCTCGTCTCTGCATCAAATCTGCTTCTGTCTCCATGGCAACCTTTCTAGGCCAGGAAGAAGGCCGAACAGAGAAATAATAAATAAAGGAGAGGGACAAGCAGAGATGGAGAAATGAAAAGAGAGGAAGGAAAAAGTCAGGAGAGGAGAGTCACAAAACTGATGAGAGAGTAAAATCTGTATTTGTCTTCGTGTGTCAAAAAGAGCATAGTCCACACAGTCTAGTATCTGTGGTCAAAATATCCTGCCGCTGGGTCACTTGGGTTAAAGAACTCAGAGTGTACACAGCCTTCAGAGTCAGATAAACACAAACATTGGAGTGTAACCACCTGGCTGGCTCCCAGACAGGCCACATGGGCTTCAAGCATGCGGATGGTGAAAGAGAGATTTAAATCTATCATGGTACATACAGCAGCTTAAGTTGTGACTTGCCATCACCACCGCCGCCTATGGTGCATTTCACAATCAGCTTCTCACCCTCTTTTTCTATTTCCTTGTCAGGATGTGCAGCAGTGACAGAGCTGGTGACTCACTGGCCAAGACTTGCTTCCTCACCATAAACAGCACAATTTCAGGTTTTAACACTTACTGGAAAGTTTTTATTACCTTTAAGTGTATTTATCCTTCTGCGCTGAATCAAACCCTGCACCATAAACTGATGTGCACCTCTCTGGAAATGCAACCACACACTGGGTCAGTCAAACCACGCACAAGTATGAATGTTGGCCACTTGTGTAAGCTATGTCGTAGGCTCTACAGAGACTCACCACAGAGGTATAAATTAAGCTTTACCGTAATATAATGAATTGCTACCTTGTGATGCCTTATCTTTATTTTCTTATCTTATTTTCTTTATTTTTATTTGTTTAGCCCTTCTTCACACACAAACAGACACCCACATATAAACGCACACGGTGAAACAGAGAGCAGTGGAGACAAGAGAAACTATCATGACCATGAACAGCTGCAAAATGCAGTAACAAATCTAACACTGAGCTGAACAAAACCAGTGAACATAAATTAGATGAAAAACACAAAACATTTTTATATTTTTATAATTTTTTACGGTGAGGTTTTTTATAAAAGACCCATTAGGCAAGAAAGACAATGTTATAAGAAACACTCTGTTACCGCATTAACTTTTATCTTTATCTTCTCTTTTTCAACATAATGACTTTTCACTGTCAATGACCATTAGTTCAAGGGTTTTTGCAATACTGTAAATGTAGGTGTACAGTGTAGTTACTGTGGTAACTGAAGGACTGAGTCTATATCAGAAACACTATTTTCACTACATCAAAAACTAGTTCTGCTGTGCTAAGACAAAATCACTGATTAATAATGTACCTTAGAGCTGCTCCCTTTTATTCTCCACCAAGGGGTTGCCACAGCGGATTAATCCGCATTGGTAATTTGGCAGAGGTTTTATGCCGGTAATGACAGGCCTAATTTAAATAATAAATAATAATTTTAAAAACTTTTATTTACATTTTAAAAAATGGAAAAGAGACACAGAGTCATGCTATGTAATGTTCAGAGAGAACTGTTCTGAGTAACAGCAAAATAAAAAGAAAAATGTGTGTCTTTGACCCTTACAAGTCAACAGTCGCACCAGCGCGTCCAAATCACATAACCGCAAATCACATGATGTGCGTGCAAGACGCAGCCTCTGTAAGTCTCCATTTCAACCTGTGTTGAAAATGCAGATTTCAAACTATAAACCAGTAAAACCAGACTTATGATAAATAATTTACAGCATGATTCTTTTGTGCGTTCAGTGTGCATTTGTGCAGGAAGAAAGAGAGCGAGAGATAGCGCTAGAGAGAGATAGAAAGACGGTGAGTGTTGAGATCTGAGAGATTTGTGAGATTGTGATGTGTGTCTGTGTGTTGTGGTGGACAGAAACTGTTTTTGGAGCATCACAAATCATTTGTGTGGCACCTTATTGTGACACCTGATTGTTTTGTAAATAGCTGTAATAAAAAAAAATGCTTGAGACATTCTCTGCATTTCCAATATAAAAAGTTGGATATAACTGTTGTTGCTAAATTTATACATAGGTTTTTGAAATTTACAGTTTGTTTTCATCAAGTTATAAAAATGGTTCACTAAACATGTTTGAGATTTTCATTTGTAAAAAAATCTAACTTTTTCCTACTTGAATTTTATGTTTTTGTGTGAATTTACGTCCAGTGTGTCAATACAGTATATCAAAACACAAAAAAATGCCACCATGTCAAATCAAAAGAAGTCAAAAACGGCCAATTAAACAATAGACTCCAGAGGGTTAGTCATCACTAGTCAACATGATGGTTAATCATGATGAGCCTAGTGTCTTTTTTAGTCATATTAGAATAACTGGCTGCGTAATGCTTTTTATAACAATGCACAGAGAAACTGAGCCCAGGGTACGGGGTGACTTCTTCGAGAGAAAGCAAAGTTATTCTGGATCAACCCTTTTTGAGGATTAACATTTAAGCAATGCCGAAGTGAAGTGTTCCTCACTGTTTTGGGTGGGTTACTTTGTTGGTCTTAGAGACACCAACCAAATATTCATAAGGCAAGCTAAAAGAGTTTCGGTTACCGTTAAACATAAGCCAAGTCAGATACCTGTTAATAACTCTGTGAACACAGAGTGATTACTCACCACAATGATCACAAATGACTACCTTGCTCTCTCGGAGCACATCCAAAAGAACTAGCCATAACTGTAGCATCAGAATAAACGTGGCTGAAACGGCGCCTGAAAAGTTGAACTTTTCAGTACAAGCAAAGTGGAGCAAGGGATCAACAATTCAGTTCGGCAACACATGACATCACCTCTTTCAAAGTACACTGAAGCCTGAAACACATACCTGTGAATCCTACCTGACACTCTCATCCTAAAAACATACCATCTTATAGTTTGTGTGGCAAAGGAACACAGTCAAGAACAAATAGCTTTATAATATTTTACAGATGCATCACTCTCATAGGGATAACCTCTCACCTGCAGACGAGTGTGGCGATGATGACGCACCAAGCGGTGCAGCAGCAGTCGGCACTAGGCTGCTGAGAGTGGGTATGGGAGTGTGAGGATTCGTCACTCTTGCGTCGCCGGCAGCAAAGCCAGAAAGAGTAGAAGAGGAGGAAAAGAAGGTCCAGGCCCAAACACACCAAAGCCACGGCGCCGAGGAGCAAAATCGACTGAAGAAAAAAGTGAAGAAAAAAAACCCAATCAGTGGCAATAAGAAATTTGTGATTTTATGATACAGTTTGTGTTACGTTTTTCATAAAACTTTGGCTTGATTTATTCACATGTATCATGTTTGAAAGCTGTTATTATCACAGGGAAATGGGCAATTTAAGATATGGGTTAAGGATACAGGAAGCTAATTAGCTGATAAGAACAGAAACCACAGACACAGACAGAACACATGATTTGGCAGACATTTGCACACATGTGTACAAACTGAGTTCCTCTCTCCTGCTATTTGAGGCCACAGAATGTACCTTTCAGCTGCTCCCTTGTATTCTCCACCAAGGGGTCGCCACAGCGGATTAATCCGCACTGGTAATTTGGAAGAGGTTTTACGCCGGATGCCCTTTCTGATGCAACGTTCCACAGTGAGAGGGGCTCGTGTCCCCCACTCTCTCCTGCTATTTGAGGCCACAAACTAGTGGCCGTTAACTGGCTTTTGAAAGTTCCATAAAATTTTTACCTTGCACTGTATTTGTACACCATCAAACACACACACACACACACACACACATACACTTCCATAAGTGAGCGGAAGCATTGCTGCTGGGGAGCTATGTGTGTGAGAGACCCACCACACAGATCACATACCCTCTAAAAGCTTTGAAGTGTAAAAGAAGGTGGGGGTGGTGGGGGTAGACAGAACTAGGAGTAGGGGGAGTAAATTTGGAACCAAAAAAAGAGACAGGCTGGAGAGACATACAAGGAAGAAGATGTGAAAGAAGATGACTGAAGTGAACGTTAAAAGGGAGAAGTCGGTAAAGACAGACATGAGAGCTGTTACAGCTATTTGGCTACGACTGATGAAATCTTTTTTTATCTCACACACACGCTGAAATGTTGACTTTTCTTTCCCCTCTGGGATTGTCTGGAAAAGTCATTGCGCTGCAGGATCACGCACCGATGAATGCACGTTTCTGGAGAACCAAAATCTTCACCTGCTAGACTACTTAGAGCAAAAAAAGGCATCCTGCCACAGAGCTGCTCGCTCACAAACACCAACAGTGTAATTCTGAGGACCCTTGATGATAACACAACTGGACTCCACCTCCAAGCTCCACACAGACTTCCTGACTTCCCAAGATTTTAAACTGCTGCTTTTTTTGTACTGACCTCATTTTTTTCCTCATTGTCAGTCAGCAATGTCCTCACCACTTTATGCTTATTAAAATGTATTAGGGAAGCAATCTTGGCAACATCAAGAAATTAATGTGGGGCAGTGGCTCTTAACCTGGAGGCCAGTTCACCTGACAGGAGTCCAACAGGATTAATAAAAAAAACAAATAAAACACTGCACAGAATCATTGTGATTTTCAAATTTTTCTTCTTTGAGCCTCCTAAAATGATTTAAATAAACTCAAAGACACATGACAAACCACTCAAGGGTTAGGCCTACAGCCAAGCCAGTAGATCTGAGAGACTGTACTTAAGCCAGATTTACTGTCCAGCATTTGTGCCCATTTACATAGCTCTAAGCCAACAAGGAGAGAAGGATAACAGGAAGTTAACCAATGCAGAGGCCATGGGTAAACGTGTAGTTCTCCAACAATCCTGCAGCATGTCGCCCATGCGCAGTATGCCATGGTCAACAGTATGCTGACTGGTGGTTGGCTGAAATGTTAGCTTGAACCACAGAGCTCCTCACAAAGCGAGAGAAGCAAGAAACATCTAAAATCATAAAATGACGATAAAAAGCTGCAGAGAAAGCCCGCACTGGAAATTTTTTACAGTTCTAACACTTTTTTCATAAAGACTTTTGCCATCTCAGTGACTGAACTAAAGGAGGAGCCCACATGTAGATGTGGGTCTCAAAGCATTGCGCAGCACCTACACAGCACCACCCCCATTTCTCTTTATTGTACAGGAAAAATGGGAACCAGGTGGAACAATTTATTGAAACATGCAAACATAAATGGATATACAATGCATAAGGCAAAAACACCGTTTGTAAAATTCTAACCAGTCTGAAAGTCAATATGTTATATGACCACCTTTATTCTTCAACACAGCTTGAACTCCTTAGGAAAGCTTTCTTGTTTTTTTCTTTAAGTAGTCTTCAGGAATAATTTGCCAGGCTTCCTGAAGGACATTCCAAAGCTGTTCCTTGGATGTTGGCTGCCTTTTGTTCTGTTCTTTGTCAACATGATCCCACACTGCTTCAATAATTTTAAGATCTGGGCTCTGAGCCCAGCCGTGACTGATAGGGTTCCACTGTATGTTTTACTATCCCGTTAGGCTTTTACTGCATTGGCAGTGTGTTTGGGATCATGTTCATATCAAAAAATTAAGTTGCTGTCAATCAGATACATTCCACATGGTATTACATGGGGAATCCATAGATGACTGACTTGTTTTGTGTTCATAGTTACATCAGTTTTAACAAGATTCCCAACACCAGTGGCTAAAATGCAGCCCCAAACCATGACTGAGCCTCCGCTGTGTTTTGTAGATGGCTATAGATGCTCAAAGTTGTCCTCTCTCCTGACTTCCTTCGTACACACTGACAACAATTTGAACCAAAAATTTCACATTTGGATTCATCACGCTGCTGTCACTGATTTTCAGTCTTCATATTATTTGGCATCCCTCAGCCTTTTCTCCCTGTTTCCCCTTTCTTAAGAATAGCTTCTTAATAGCAACCCTTTTACTGAGACCATTTCTGATGACGCTACAGCAAACAGTATCATCTCTCAGGTTCTGTGTCACGTCTTTGCTGGATTTTTTTCCCCATTTTTTTAAATACATGACTTTCAGGTACTGTTTATCTGCTGCAGATGGTTTTTAGGCCTGCCACTTCTTCTTTTGTCCTCCACTTGTTGAGTTTTCTCACATTATTTCAGAAAGGTCAGATACAAGGACTGGACTCAAAATTAGTGAAAAAGCAGCCAATGTCCAAAGCCTGGAGAACTACTGTTCAAGACCACTAAAAATGTACAAGTCTGGCTCCTTAGAAGCAAAATATATGGAAATGAAGGGTGGTCATACGAGTGTAAAGTTTTCTGTGTTCACCATCTTAGTTTAGCATGTTAACATGGCGGGTAGCTGAAAGCTCTGGACTGCTTCCCTCTCACATTTATTTCTACTTTCAGTAAGTAATACTTTTTCTTCTTGCTAATTAATCACACTAAGCACAACTGATAGGTTGTCTCTGAAGGCAAACATCTCTTTTCACATCATTCAAGAGAAACCACGCACACTAACAATGTCAGCATTTCTTGGTATTTGAGCCGTGGCAGCTAAAAGCAGCAATTATGCTCTATTGCGAACAGCTGCAGCTACCATGGCTAAGTAGTCATTCCTGTTTCATTTCTTTGAAGTCCGCCTGAGGGGCATGCAAGTAGTTGATGCATTGTAAAGTCTTTGTAGACAAGTCTGCCTGGTCACAAAAAAAATTGCCAAGCGTACGGATGTTCACTCAGAGCCTCACACTCACCGTCTGATGACAAAATTTATGTAACTCAAATCCAAGCGGACCCTATTGGATTCGTGGTCATGGAAACTATAACACTCCTATTACCAGGTGTATCAACATCTGGAGGGCTACAGCCAATCTAAATAGGTAAGTGTTCACCAGAATACTAAACAAAAACTTTTTATATCTACAGACTCCAAAGCACAAGCCTTGGTACCCACTGAAATGATCAGTCTGACTGTATAGTCCAAGACCCTACTGCTGTGGCAATGTGGTGTAGTAATGCTGTAATGGGATGGATCCCATTAAAAGATAAGTTACAACATCACTAGAGACTGGTGTGTATGTCTATATCCAGTCTGATTAAATTGCTACTTTCTCATAAGCAGTGTTCACCACAACATTTTTTCCCACTGGTCTCTACAAAAAAGCCAATTCAGTTAATTTATATACTGATAGCTTAATCTTTAAGTATATAGCATAGTTTGTTAGTAGATTTATAATTAACAGCCATGTGAAAAAGAAAAATTTCAGAGGACTCTTCGAAGTCCTGTGAACAACTAATTACACCCCATGATCCAACAGCTTGAACAACCACCTTTAGCAGCACCAACTTAAGTAGTTGTTTTCCATACTACTTTATCAGTCTCTCACATTGTTGTGGAGGAATTTTGCCTCACTCTTCTTTACAACCTAGCTTTAGTTCATTGAGGTTTGCAAGCATTCATTTATGTACAGCTCTCTTAAGGTCTCGGAACAGCATTTCAGTGTGGTAGAGGTCTGGACTGTGACTGGACCATAGCAACACCTTAAATATTTTCTTTATAGATTTGCTTGTGTGCCTGGGATTTTTGTCTGTTGTATGATCCAATTTTAGCCAAACTTTGGCTGTCTGACTGATGGCCTTACATCAGACTCTAGAATACTTTGGTGTACAGCAGACTTCATGGTGGCCTCAATGCCTGCAATGTGCCCAGGTTCTGTGGTAGCAAAACAAGCCCAAATAATCCCCCTCCACCACCGTGCTTGACAGGTATGAGGTATTTATGCTGGTATTTTTGCAAAACTTGGCACTGTGCACTCTCCCAGAAACCCATCCAAACAAGCCATATTTGTTAGTTCTTTTTCCAATTGCACTCTCATGAACTTTTACCATTTAACATGCTAACTGAGGCCTGTAGGGTCTGAAATGTAGCCATTGGATTTTTTGCAATTTCTATGAGCACTGGGCTGAATTTGCTGGGACATCCACTCCTGGGAAGATTGGCAACTGTCTGTAATGTTTTCCACTTGTGAATAATCTTTCCCATTGTGGAATGACCGATGTCAAATTGTTTGGAAATGGCCTTATAGCTCTTCCCAGATTGATGGACAGCAACAATTACCTCTCTAAGAACACTGCTGATGTCATTCTGCTTGGTACTGTGCTAACTCACGCCTGAATGCTCCAGATCAGCAAATTGCCAAAACTTCTGCTTTAATAGAGGTGGTCACACTGGTTATTGATCACTTAAGTACATTTGATTAACAGCACCTGGCCTCTACTTACTCTCTTAAATCCTATGGAAGTAGTAAGGATGGACTAAATATCTTAGGACTGCATAGAGAATATTTTCTTTTTCACTTGACTGTATACTATAAATCAATATAAGAAAAAATGAGCAAAACAAAACAAAAGCTTGAAAAGCTTGAAAATGTAGTAGATTCTTTAAACTCATTCCTGCAGGCTACAAGTATCTCTGCTCAAAAGAGCTGGGGGTGGCTGCTGTCAGCCTGCAGCAAAGTTTACAAGAAATTTGCCAAATTTAAAGATCACGGCAAACTAAAAAAGCACTTTGCATACATTCTTCTTCTCCTTAATTTAGTTGTGCTGTTGCTGAGTAAAACAAACCAGTGATAACTGAAAGCAGCTAAAAGCACCCCTTTCTTTCTTAAACTATCCACACAGGCAGTTTGTTAAAAACTTTAAATGATATTTTGATGTGAAAATATTGACTGTAACAAAACATTACTCATTAGCGAGGGTTCACTTCAGCAAATGGGCCAGTGGCTGGCAAATCAACTTGCCCAACATGCTTTTTTTGTTTTGTTTTGTTTTTACTGGCCCCAGGCCATTGGTTACATTGAACCCTGCTCATAAGTAAGAAGGAGATGGAGAAGGGGAAGAAATCTGTTTATTACTGTTTCCTTGGCTATTTTCCTCCAACGGATTAAAGAAGATAAGTGGAGAACCAGAGAAGGGTATACTGAGGAGAGAGGTGGGGGAGATATGCTGCTGCACAGATTCCTAGTCTCTGGTATTATCCTGTGGTATTATCTACAGACATGCGTGCCTTTAAAACAAGAGGGATTTACACGATATAAAATAAAATGGATTAAGCTTAGCAGAACTGTTATGAAATTGCACACATGTTGCGCTACACATTTATTAGCAAGGCACATTGATAGAGACAGTGTTAAAAAAAAATAAAAAAAAACAACCTTCGGCAGCTGCCTTTTATGTTCCCCAAGGGGTCACCACAGCGGATTAATCCTCATCAGTAATTTGGCAGAGGTTTTACGCCAGATGCCCTTCCTGACACAACGCTCCATGGTGAGAGGGGCTTGTGTCCCTATCTGGAATCAAACCAGGGACCTTTCCATTGCAAGGCGAATGTGTAAAGCACCACACTTTGGGGACGCATGAATAGACAGCGCGTCACTTTTAAAATAAATTCAGGGTTTCCCTATCACATTACAACAGAAATGTAGCAAATATCAGCTTCCCCTGCAAAATCTTCACGGCCTGGAACAGATTCACATGCGCAAAAAAAGAACAACAGCAATAACGTCACATGTCAGGTGTCCGACAGAAATAAACATGGAGGTCACAGTTACTGTTTACATTTTCTACTTCACAAGTTTATGTGGGAAAATTCGTGAGCAGATGAAAAAGAGCACAAAGACGGCAGCCAGCTTTTTAATTATGGCATTTTTGGTGGCATGTGTGGGTGCACAGTTGGAGCCATGAGTGGTGGCACTGTAACATGAGTTGCTTTAGTGCGATAGGTTTTTATCCAAATTATCAAGTTGTCAAAGGCCCTTTTAACTAAATAATAGAAATCTGAATGTGAATTTTGACGTTCACATAGCAGCAAGGGTTAAAAAAAAAAGTTTTGAGAGACTTTTGCATGCAACCTGCACATGGCCAGCAGCAAAGAACCTAAAATTTCATGTAATACCTCAACCAAAAGATGAGAGTTCTCATCCATTCTGGAGGAAAAGAATATCGTATTGGCCCAGATAGATGTGGAGATTATCACATTTGGGGAATAGACAGTTATTTTTTCAGAAAAGCTTTTGTTTCTTATTTGGGGGATTACTGTTGCTAGGAAGACAAGTGTTTTTTGGTCTGTTTACAGCATGTATTTCAGGGTTAATAAAAATGTTTGGTTAACCCGGTGAAACAGAGAGCAAGAGTGAGATAGGTAAAGGCATAACATGTTTTGTTGCCACAGTAGGAATAAAAAGCATAAAAAGTTAAACCATTCCTTGGAACACGGTGCCTAAACCCTTAAGAAACATAGGCCAAAAGATGCAATTAAACTGCAGAGCTCAAAATATTGTCAGTTGCCAAAACTGTACTTGGAAACCAATATTTTATTCATGAAATTATGAAGAACATAGAAAACATATCATTTGTGAACGTGAGACACTTTACTATTTCATGAAAAAATACTAGCTCATCTTTAATTTGATGGCAGCAACATGTGTAAAAAAGTAATTACTCAAGAAAGTCAGAAAATCATGTTACAGACACCACTTGGGGCTGTCAAACCCCCAAATTACAGAATGTCTGGCAAGGTTAAAAAGACATACAGTGAATGTTTACATTTCAGATGAAGGAAGTATAGGATGTCTCACAGTTTAGTTTGAAATATCATTTGAAGGATTACCTGCCAATAACAACTGTAAATCAGCTAGTCATGTTAAGCTTGTTTATAAAGCAAAAACGACTGACCTAGTACTTAAACCCCCCCCGGTGTGTTTGATGGCCCCTAGATTAACTGTCGGGCTAACAAACCTTCAGAGCAGATTAAGTGTGGATCAATTAGCTCCTAATAAGCATGGTGAGCCTGGCCGTGCATGAGCGTGTTTGTGTGTGTGTGCACATCTAACATACCGGAGATCAGCTTGCAAGCTGGAGGAGGGGCTAAACGTTAAAC